>JALJEV010001403.1:2927500-3183087 GCA_026586105.1 Hylodesmum podocarpum | reverse complement strand
AATATCATGTCTAAAATCAAAATTATAATGCAAAATAAATTAATCTGGAGATAAGAATATTTTTATTTTATAATATTTTATAATAAATATTAATATTAGTATTTTCGATGTCTAGAGTTTAGTACTTAAGTTATTTTTAATTTAATCTCAGTCTTACACTTTTGTCCTCAAATAATGTCAAGTGATGATACGATACTTTTTTTATTGTTTTATATTTTGTGTTGATTTTTAACCGTTATATAAAAATGCTAGAAAGAAACTAAAAATCAAGGTAATCTATGTATTTTTTGAACTTATATAAATTAAAAATAAATTTAAGTGTAGTTTATATATTTTAATTTATTGATTATATTTTAAGTATTATTTTTATTTAATCTTAAAAAAATTAAAATTTATGGCATATTTAATAATTTGTTTTTTATTATAAAAGTTTTTAAAACTTTGATTAAGTAATTTTTTAAGTTTTCAAATTTAATTAATAAGTACAATGAAATGGGATATATAATTTAAATAAATATACTTTTTATTTTAAAAATTAATACATACCTTTGAAAAAACTTACAAAATAAATCTATTAAATTATCATATACTTCTTTTTTATAATAGATTATGATAAAAAAATAACAAAATTTAGTGATATATTTTTTAGATACTTAAATATATATATATATATATATATATAATGTATATTTTTTTATAAATGTTAGTTAGTGTTGTGGTAAAATAGTTATCCTTATCCTAATATTGAGGTTCTAGTATTACATGAAGCTGCAAAAAATTATAAAATTCTACGAAATTAAAAATAATTTAAAGACTGGATTTTAAAATTCATCAAAGGAAAGAAAATATTAACCTTTAACATTACTGATATATCTTTATATATGTATACTTATTTGTGTTTAGAATATTCTCTTACGTCTTAATTGTTGAGTTTTATTTTAATCTCAGGTAGAAATGATTTTGTGGAGAAATATATTAAAAATATTAAAGAAAAAAATTTCCTAACTATACCAATTTTTTTAATATAAAAAACTAATGCATTTTAAATCTAAATCTTATATAATCTATAACATTTAAAATATTATTTCTTATTTTAAATAACAAAAATATATAATTAATATTTTAAAACTAATAAAAATTTAATACTTTAATTTTTATTTCATATGTCTTATTATATGATTTATTTAAATATTTACATAATTTTTGTGAGATTATATAATATAATTTTAATTATTTTAAAAATTATTTATAAAAATTTCATGTAACTTGCTTTTGCGTGTGTAGTCAATTCTATAATAACTTTACCAATAAAATTGGTTAATTCCATAACTACATCAGTTTAAGTTAATCGTCTAATCAATCACTTATCTAAATAAATCAATCACTTACATAAATTTATCCGGTAGAATTTAATTATGTGTTGATAATCTAACATATTAGAATATCTCAGAAGGTTATACCATTCAATATTTAAATTTGTTTTTTAATTTTAATTAAATTTATATTATAAATTATTAACTTTATTTATTCTTTGTATATAATAGAGTTTCTTTTTATATAAAAAAATATGTTATTTTTTTAATTGAAACTTATGTTTTAGTAATATTTATATTTGAATAATAAACTTCTTTAATTTTAACTATTTATATTTTGTATTAATATTTAAATTTCAATAATGTACTTTTATAATTTTAATTATTTATATTATAATTGAATTTAAAACTTATAATTATGATTAATTTAGAATTTATAACGATTTATAAATGTTTGTAATATAGTGTAGAGTTGATAAAGCGGTTTCATTAAACACGTCTTCAAATGTAAATAATTTGATCAATAACATTGATGCAAAAATAAGTACCTAATTGTGATTTTATATAAAAAATTTATTACTTTTATTTTAGATTTTATATATTTATCTGGATTTATAGAAAAATTAAATGATTACCTTAACTTACACTAAACACTTAAAATTCCGAGGTATATATATATAATGTAGAATTAAGAATAATTATAAACGAATTTATCATTTGTCCACGAAACCATAGTATTGTATGTAAATATGCATTTTTAAAAATTTTATTACGTATCACGATATTACAAAATACATAAAATATTACAATATTTAGTGAAAATAAAGACATTATTTAAAAATATAAGAAGATGTTGTAGCTGTCTTCTCATTAGTAAAATTAGTAACCGAAAAGGTGACATATTTTTCGATGTAGTTGACAAGGTAAGAGTATGCTGTTTCTTGGGTGAGATGGAAAGAAATTCCAAGAACACATATTTGGAAAGCGTGGTTATTTCCAGTTGAGTTTAGAGCATAATAGTCCTATTTCAAATGTATTCCAGGCAACACCCTAAATTGGTTACCTCCATGCCTATTTGATACACAAATGCAATATCAAATATACCAAAAACACAAAAACATGTATTTAAATATATAATTCATAAATTTATCTCACCATATTGTTCGGGGTGATTGATAAGGTTGAGCGTAGGATGAAATATGTCAAAGATAAAACAAGTCTCGTTCCCCGGAAGATAGCTTGAATTTGAGACATGCGTTGCACCAATTTTTTATTATATTGTTCGGAATCTGAATTTATATTCTCTACACAAGTCCGATTCCGGTGTAACTTGAATGAAATTTCATGCGGAACACAACCAATGGGACGGCGCGGAATACCAAATTTCGACATCCAAGAGCGTACGGTTTGCCAAATTACCCCGAATTGTACTTAATTACAAGTATATATGTGAATTAACTTGTTTACAAAACTTTTTTAAAAGAATTAATTTTAAAATAGTATTTATCATATAAGTAATATTAACAATGATTTAAATTATTTAAAGAGAACAAATAATATTAAAACAACTACAAGAGAAAAAAACTGTAATTATAGTTATTATTGTATATAACTTATTTATCAAAAGAAAAATATTTAAATGAGAATTATAAAGCAAAGTCACGAAAATTTTTTAATTATGATAAGAAGTGCAACTTCTTATAAAAAATAATTATAAGAAATACAACAATGTTATTAAATATTAAGCAAAAATAAGTAGTTAAGTAAACATTTTAAAACAATAAAAAAAGTAGAGTATAAATATTAAAGCTAATAATAAATAACTAGTTTACCTTGATGGAGTTTGAAGCTTAGAAATCAAATAATCTTGGTACTCTTGATGGTGAACATCAAACTTCAAGGGAAGTCATAGAATTCTAAAATGAAATCGTTAGAACCCAAAGAAATTACAATCAGAGCATCTCCAAGTATTTCATTAGTTTGACTTTCCCCTACGATCTGGACAAGCTTTGCTTTATAAGTTTTGAAATATTCAACTTGCTTTGACATTGACTTGGCGTTGAATAAAATCCCGGTCAACTCATCAATACCCGAACCAACGCATGCAAAGGAAACACCGTTAGAAGGTCTTGGTTTGTTAGGTTTGGTTTAAATAAGGATGGACAATATCTTTGAGCTTCAATATAGAAGCAAGGAAGTCGAACTAATTTTCCGTTTGAAAGTCTTCCATTGGGCCGATGAGTAGGAAATCCCTACCATATGGCAAATGATTGGCCAGGTTCAAAGAGTGGCATGATGTACTTGTTATTACCTCCGTGTCCACCAAAGAATCTCCAAAAACTAAAATGGATGAGAATTTAGGTAGAGAGTAATATTGGTCATACCAACGACATTGAATGACAAGCATTGAAATGATAAGTTAGAGTGATGTGTGCCATTGTTGTATTCTTGTTATGGAACTGTAAAGACGACTTAGATGGGTATTAAATACAAACCTTTATTACGCCTATATACTATTTTATGTTGAATTTTCCACTTAGCGATCCAATATGAAGTGAGAAAAAAAAAAAAAAAGTTGTTCCATTATATCTATCTTAAAAAAATCTCAAAATAATTATTTTCACTAAATGATAAAAAGTTTATTATATAAATGACATTGACAATTATGGATATATTATATTTTTCTCGGAATATTATTAGAAAAAGTAATAAAAATCAATATATTTTTATATAAAAATTAAAATTAACTAATACGTGATTAAATAATTGTTGCTTGAAGAATTAACAACATGAAAAATAAATTCTAATATTAATATTAATTTATAAATATTAACTATTTTTATAGGACATTTAATTAAATATTTTTTAGGTCTACTATTTTTTTTTATTTCAGATATTTAATCAAATATTTTTGGATCCATTACAATAATTTTTCATTTTAACCTTAGCTTTTACGTTATCACCTGACATAATTTACTCCTATAATTATCAATTAACTAAATTCAGCATATTTAAATCATTTGATTAAGGATTATGAATGAATATTACGCTTTATTATTATATTGATTATTTTATAAAAACTAATTAAATTTTATTTTATATAATTAATATACTTTTATACTTTTTATTTATCAACTAGACGAAGATATTAACTACTAACTACAATAATTTAAAACAAATAATATGTACCCAAAAATTGTTTTATAAATAATTTGTGTGTATTTATTGAGGCAATTATTGTTGAGTAAAAGATGAAAAAAAAAAAAGCAGTTTTATTCTCTAATTTTTGATTATCTTAATTTAAATCATTATAATGAAGCTTATCTTATTTATATCAATTGTCACTCTCTTCAACGAACTAAATAAATGTCCAGACTTAGGAGAATCGAGTTGTCACTGTTCAGTTATATCCGAGTTGTCACTGTTCAGTTATTTTGTTAAAAATTTAAGTGAGTTGATAATTAAGTATTGACGTGAATACTTTAACAACTACATTGAATTTACATTATTTCTTTTTGCAGTTTTCAGAAATAAGAAAGCATACTAAATAAGATATTTATTAATATTCAAATATCATGGATACACGTTACAATAATATTGTTGGTACTGTCCAATTATTTTAAATATTATAGATATTTATTAATATTGGAAATAAAAAGGGTGACTGAGAAAAAAACAAATCAAATATAACTTTTATTTTTTCCTATTTTTCAATTACAGAATGAGTATATACAAATTATTATAAAATCAATTACACATATAATTTATTTTAAATTATTGTTGGTAGAGTTCTATTTCTCCATTTAAATAAATAAAAATAATTATTATTATATTAAATATTTAATAATAATTAAATAATACATTGTTGAGAGTCTTTTCCTTATAAATCTAATCCATAATCTGTCCTCTCATAACATTTACAATATACTTTTCTTAGCTATAATTATTTCAATGGATAAAATTATTAAATACTGATAAATAATTAGTTTTCTTTTAATTTTAATTATCTTAATCTTAAATAATTATAATAAAATTAAGTGAAAAGTTTATTTAATTTTATATTTATTAATGGTCACATTTTCTAACAAAAAAAATACTTAACCCTGCGTAATATATTTAAAATACTGTGCGACACTTAACATAATAATATAGTTTGCATTCAAATATTTTTAGTCAAATAGAAACACTGCAACTTATGATACATCAAATAATGATATTGCTGTCAGCGGGAATAATTAATTAACTATGCCAACTATTTTATATATGCAGATAGAAAATAATGAATGTTTGAGTCACGTGACATGTTAACTATTTTCACGTAATGATCTTAAAATCAATGTCATTTGTATCCATATGTTAATTATTTACTAATATTTGATATAATCATTGGAAAATTTTATTTATTTATTTAAAAGAAAATCCGGGTTCAGAAATTTGACTGACTTAAAGCAATATATTTTAAAATTTTGGTTGATTTCTCTTTTTAAATTTTTTCTAATGCAATATACTTCATTTACATTGTTTTCATTTACATTGTTTTATAATATATATTTGATCTAGACATTAAAATATCTTGAATATTTTTGGAGACATATTTTTCCTTATTTATTCACGTTCATATAGTTATACGTTAACTTGTAGGATAAATGATAATGACAGAAATATTTGATTTGATTTAATTATTTTGGCTGATTGATTTCGATCTCATTTAGTAAAGGGAATGAAGATAAAAGTTTGCATATTTGTGGAACCAAATAATTATTAGTTTTTGGGAGGAAGATCTTATTAGCGATAGGTAAAGGGATGAATAATTTCATGTGTTTGGTTCTTGAAGAAATTATTGTAAAGGAAGAAATTATGGTTAGGTTAAATGCTAGTTTGTTAAGTTTTGTTTGCTATTTACTTTTGAATTCATACGATATTAAAATTCATGCTAGGATAGTTGATAGTGTAGTTGTGACTTATATTTGAGATCTTATTTTGCACTCTCTAATTTTGTAAATGTCACTTATTGAAATGGATGTTTCTGCTACCATAACTCTTGCAGCTTCCATGACCATTTTGGTGAGTTTAATCATTTTGGCTTAAAGGCAAGTCTTAGGTTATATATCTAGCAAAGAACAAAATATAGTGAATTATGTCATAAATATATGGTTCTTTTTTTAAGTCCATTTGTTATGCTAGACATCTTACATGGTACCTTCCAGGTTGGCTCATTATTTTGTCTTTTTCGCAATGCACATCACTGCTTATGAATTGTGTCATAAAATATGATGCTTGTTCATTATAAGTATTATTATCTATCATAACAAATTGTATGAGAAAAATAGGTTTGCCTCCACTTCTAAGTCCACTTAGTTTTACTATATCTCATATACAAAAAAAGTTCACATTTACTGCTAAATGAAATGTACTCATTGTTCACGTGTCTTTAAATTGCAGGTAAAAGTAAAGGAAAGGATCGTCTGTAGAATAAGCATTAGTTTAAGGAAATAAAGCTAATTTCTTAAAGTTTTCACAACAAGACAAGTATAATAATTTTGATGTTTTGTTTGGTCAATTCAATTTTGATCTAAGTTATGTAACGTGAAGTAAAAAGTAATTGGATGAATTTAGGAGTAGCATTTCAATTTCCATTAACATTATTGTGCATGATATAACAGACAATATATAAATAGTATTTTAGTTCCTTATTTTTGGAGGTAATATTATTTAAGTTGTTACATTTTTAAAAGTTAATGAATATTGCTGCAAATAGTATTTGTAGCGGCACATTTTTTACGGTGAGGTAAAGAAACAAACGTTGTTGTAGTATTTAATCATTTTTGAAAATAGGTGTTTAAACACCGCGTTCTTCTTCTCTAATTTCTTAACCGCCACTTCAAAAATGCTACTTAATGTGCTAGCATGCCTTCGATTTTTCACTTTCATTGTTCCATCACATGTTACCACTGCTACCACCTTCACCTCTTTTGTTTCTATTCAATTTCAATTATCATTTTCTTCCATTTTCGCGTCGCTTCACCATTTCTTCACAAACGGTTGCCCATTTTAGTTTGAACCTCCATTTTTGCATTTGGAAAGGGGTTTTTGGGTTGTTTACCTCCATTTTAATCGCCGTCGTGCCTCACCATTAGCTTGTTGATCGCTTGAAGCTTGGAAAGGTTTCGATTTGTGGTCGGGTTTCGTTGGTGTTATTTTATTTTTCAATGCAATTGTATTTGTGTCGTTCATCTCATCCGATTGTCATTTATTTTCTATGTCTAAAGAAAACAGTCATCGCTGTGTTTTATTTATATAGATTGATTTTGAGTTCTTGAGGAGATTTAACAGAAGGCTGATTTTGAATTTTAATGAATTTTAGAGAACTTCAATTTATTTATTTTTAAAAAAATTATGTGGCATGATTGTAGAGGTTTTGGAACTAGTCGTGTTCTTTTTTTTTGTATGATTTTGAGTTTTGAGGGATTTAAGAGAAGGTTGATTTCAAATTTTGTTAAATCGTTTGTGCATGCGTGTTTTGTAATGTGTTATGGGACAAATATAATGTTGTAGCGAATGTCATTTTGTTATTTACTTTTTTTTTTATTTACAGCTAAGTACTTTAACAAGTTGATTTTTAGTGTGATTTTTTCCTTTGTAATTTTCCACTAATATTTGAGTGTTCTCATTGTCTATGTGAGTGCTTTGTTCATTACATTGTGTTTGGATGATTAAGAGAGAATGAATATCACTGTATACACTGTATTTGGGTCATTATTTAGAAACTTTGAGCAGGAGAATTTGAGTAAACAAAATTATGGTATTAAAATTTTTTAAGATTTTTTTATGATGTTTTGGAATACACTGAACATGTGATTAATTATGAGTTGAACTTGGTGGATTTTGAGTATGTTAATTATTTTGGGAAATATCCAAAATATTTGGGAGACTCTGTCCAATTTTCATGACAATTGTGTATATATAACTGATTAAATTAATTTATGAGTTTAAGTTTATAAATTGATGTTGTTTAAATATTGTTTAAATAAATGAGATGTACCATGCATGTTCCTTTCTAACACCTGATTAAATTAATTTATGAGTTTAAGTTTATGAATTATCAAGTTGTTTAAATAGATGAGATGTAACATACATGTTCTTTTCAAACATCTCTTTTGTTATTTAACTTGTCCAATTCTAGGATATATAGTTTTTCTTCACAATTAGGATTTGAACACTGTGTTCTATAGAAATACATCAAGTCATTCTTTAAATGTTAGTTTATGCTCATATTTGTATATTCTTGTTCATTGGGTGACATTATGATGTTTTTTTTTTGTGAAATGGTGGTCAATAATTAAAATAGATTATAATATTGTTATTAAATAATGGTGACTGATAGTATTGATTATGTGATTGTGATTATAGTTGATTAATTTACATATGGTTTTTAATTTATTGAAAGTATCAAATTATAAATGAGACTGCGCCAATTTTCGTTAATTTAGTTAAGTCTCCTTAGAGAATTTTCTAACAAAGCCTTGAAGTTCCCGATCTAGCTTCTTCAATGATCATTCAATGGAAATCCTAGGGAGTTTCGATCAAGACCTAATAAAAAGAACTCAAACAAAACGAAAAAGGAAAAGGTGGAGGAGGAAGAAGATGAAAAGAATGGCTCCATGGAAGATCCAATAACCCTAGGAGGAACCGCCACAACTGAGAGACAAAGAGTCCATTGATAAGATCCAAGAAACTTTCCTAAGGAAGACAAGAGAATCTTCTCTCAAAAGCTCAAAGCTTATTTCATTCAATTTCGTCAAAAGGTCCCTTACAATTTCGTTTTGGCATGTATTTATAAGCCTAAGCTACTTGGGATGCAAGTTAACCTAACTTGGGCACCAAGTTTAATCTAAATCCAAACAAAATCTAATCTAATCTTGGGCACCAAGTTTAATCTAAATCTAAATGAAATCTAATCTAATCTTGGCCCAATTATTCTAAAACACTAAATAAAATATTCAAAAGTAATAAAAGATTTTAGGTTGTGGAGCTTTTGGGCTCACTTACAAGGCCTTACAATTTAAACAAATAGCTAGAAAATCCTGGCGATCTAAACGTTTACTTCAAGCCCTACTTTCTCCAAGATTCATTTCGAACTGAGCTTTGGTGTCTTCATAGCTTTTGTAGCCCTTTAAGTCAGCTTTAAAATGCCACCAAGATAAACGTAATTGGAGTTGTGTAGCCGAAGTTATGCTCGAAATACTGAACCTCCTCCACTAGCTTTGACTTGGAGAGTTTGTTGGGCCTTTGAGATGTTCCTACATCGCTTTACCAAGACCCAAGATAAATCAATTCAAATTAAAACAAAAAAAAAGGGAAAAGGTGAATGGAGGAAGAAGATGAAAAGAATGGCATCAAGGAAGATCCAATAAGCCTAGGAGAAACCGCCACAATGGAGACAAGAGCCAATTAATAAGATCCAAGAAACCTTCCATGTAAAGAAAAGAGAACTTATTCTCTCAAATACAACTCTAAGTTTTTATTCAATTTTGTCAAAAAGGTTCTTACAATTTCGGCTCACATGTTTTTGTAGACCTAAGCTACTTGAGATGCAAGTTAACGAAAACTAGTCTAACTTAGCGCTAAGTTTAATCTAAATCTAAACAAAATCTAATCTAAACAAAATCTAATCTCATCTTGGTGTCAAGTTTAATCTAAATCTAAATGAAATCTAATCTAATCTTGGCCCAACTATTCTAAAACACTACACAAAACATTCAAAAGTAATAAAAGATTTTTTGGTCGTGAGCTTTGGGCTCAATTATAAGGCCTTACAATTTTAACAATTCACGGAAAATCTTGGCAGATCTAAACGTTAACTTCAAGCCCAATTTTCTTCAATATGCAATTGAACCGGCTTTGGTGTCTTCATATCTTCTCAGTAGCCCTTTAAGTCTTCTTTTTAAATGAAACTTGGAGCAACTTAATCGGAGTTGTGTAGCCCAAGTTAAGTTTGAAATACTGAATTTGTGTATTTAGGCACCCAATACATTATTGCTAAAGGAGAATGTAAACCTCAACGCCAGTGAAGTGGAATCATTGGAAAACTTAAAAGTAGTATTAAATTTATGAAATTAAGTTTAAAGAAAAAAATTAAAGTGTTATCTATTTAATTAGTTGTGATGATTTAAATACGTATATGTAGTTATTTATTTTGTTATTGGTTTATTTTAATTCTTGCTTCTTTGATCGGAGTTTCCTTGATTGCCTTTATTTCAGGTGTGTGAGTTTAATTCATTTTGTCAATTAAATATTCTGTTATAGGAAGTGATTGATATGGATTGAGTAGATTAAATTTTAGGCATATTGCATTAACGATTCGCTGAGGTTCGTGATAATCGATTATAAATATTTTTTTTAATGGGTACTAAGAAGGAGTAGGAGGTTGCCCTTGGTGGACATGCGATGGTATTTTGAAAATGAGAGATTATCATGAATGCTAGGTGCAATGAAAATGTTTCTGGTAAGTGAGGATAAACTAAACTAGTATGGTTGGTCCTCGACATGTAGATGTAATGACATAGGACTATGAGGGGGTATTCGCTGGGGAAAGCTTCCACTATGGCCGATCATAACAATGAGTGGGAAGTGACTCCTGTAACATTAGTTACCATGACTATAACTATCTAGTATCTCTCGTTAGAATGTTAGAGGTGATACGAGAGTGAATTGTGAAGAGCATGCATCATATTGGGCTTGAATCCATCGATTGATTGTGATATGTTGTGAATGAGATGTTCTTGTATTTTTTGATATTTATTATGTTAAGCTACCATTGTTAATCTCATTATTATTATTAAAATTTAAACTAACACTATGGTTGTTTCTCATGTTTGACACCTGCGATGACCTGACGAACAAGTTTAACAAATGAATAGTTTGTTGAGGCTAAAATAACTTAGGCTAGGAAAGGAATCTGATTACTTGAAGACTTGGCATGTTGTGGCATTTCCTTTGAATTTGAATGAATGCTTCTATTTTCAAATGTTGAAACTCTTTTTTTACATGTTAGAAATTTCATTATTTGAGACAATTTCTACCTTTTTGAGACATACATAGTTGTAGACTTCGATTTTAAAATTTAATCTTTGAAATAAAAATTTAGTCATCTTTATTGATCTGATAGTTATTTTCTCATGAGCAATAAATAAATTAGGACATTGTAATCGTAACATCTGAGTGGGTGCTACATTGATGTAGTCTTTCTTAAGATGAACCGTAAAAAATCCTTGTGTGTCATTTTAATACTTAATTGCTTATTATTAACTAAGGTTACAATGTAAAATTATTTCGCTTGAAGATAATTTGATTCATCCGGAAAAAACTTGTGTATGATTAGGTTGTGTCTATCAAAAGACATGTTTGTAATTTCTTCATTAGATGAACCACTACTTTCACTACCCATGTATTCCCATGTAAGCAAACTTCTTTTTCTTCTTCTTCTTAGGATTCCACCTATTCTTAAGTTTGATATTTAGCCCTGGTGTGTGGCTTGCTACTTATCGTGATTCTAGCAGTCTTAATCTTCCTTCAAGAGCTTCTTCCTTCGAGACCTTTGCCTTCTTAAGAAGTCTTCTTTCCTTTTTTTGAAAAAAGCATTTATAACATGCTAAAGATGTGGTGTCGGCTTCCACTTTGAAAGCTTTGTTTTTCTTATTTTTAACTTTGGAATCTCCAAGTTTTCAGAATTTCTTCTTTGCTAGTAGAGCAAATGGGCCCTTCCACCTTGATTTTATTCCTCATGCAAAGGTTTATGATGCACGCTGAGCTGCATGATTAAGTCGAAACCTAATGCTTGGCTATGACAAGTATACCATAGTCATCAAGTAATAAGTATTAAAAAACAGGGTTGTTGCATCTAATGTAAGATAAACAAATTTGGGATTTATTCTTATTTTAAATCATATTTTTCCAAAGAGAGAAAATTGGTTTGTTTATTGAGAAAAAGCAATGGTTGTAAAAGAAGAAAGTAATGATAATTTAGAACGATTGAGATTCTATTTCACCATTAATTCCCTCTAATACTCTCCTTTTTTTTGCTCAATTTTTTTTTAAATACTTGACAAAAAAGTTTGGAATAAATTTTTTAATTACTTCCTTTACTAGCTCAAAATTTGTATGATGCTTGTTCATTTAATTAAGGATTATGAATAAATATAACATTTATCAATATATTAGTTATTATGAAAATATTTGATATAATTATAATATATTTTATTTATTAAATAGATAGAGATATCAAACTCTAACAATAATAATTTAAAATAAATTATTTATATCAAAAATTGTTTTATAAAAATTTGTGTGCACATATTGAGCTAATTATAGTTGAGAAATGGCAGAAAAAAAAAAAAAGTCTTATTCTATTTTATTTTTTTTTGTTTGGCTAGAAAACCAATATATATATATATATATATATATATATATATATATATATGATATTATATAACAAAATATATTTGAAGGATAAATTTAGACATTTATTTTGTTTCTTTTTGGAAGATATAATTTTGGGTAGATTTAGATATTTATTTTGTTTCGTTGGAAGATATGATTTTAGAAGATATGATAGTTGATACAAATAAAATTAATTAAGTTTTTTATTTGATTTTATCATAATTATTTAAGATTAAGATATTTAAAATTCAAAAAATAAATAATTTTTTATCTGTACTTAATAATTTACATGAACTTGTTGACTTTACTACACTTGATAAATGATGTAACCATGCTTGAGAAATGACAGAAAAAATCAAAAATTTATTCCATTTTATATTTGTTTTGTTGAATGTAATTATTAAAATATTTAGATCAACACTTAATTTGGAAAGAGATAATTTTTCGTGTAGATTTAAGATTTATTTTATTTCATTGAGGAGGATAAAATTTTATAAATAAAATTAATACATTTTTCAATTAATTTTATTATAATTATTTAAGATTAAAATAATCAAAATTAAAGAATAAATATTTATTTATTATTATTTAATAGTAATGAAATATTCTAGGTAATTTTTTTTTAAAAATTATGTATCATAAGAAAAGTTTTAAATATTTTTATCAAAAAACATATATAAATTTATATAACAGTATTATTCTTTATTATTCTTAATTTCCTAATTGTTGTCTTTATTACATTTTTTAATTGATATGTATAAAATAATAATTTTAAGATAAATATTAGATATTTTTAGTTTAATATTTCAAATAAAATTTAATATTATTGATGAATTAAAATTTTAATATTTATATTAAATATTTTATGAATATATATATATATATATATATATATATATATAACCCCTTAAATAAACTCAAAAATCATATGTAAAACGATACAAAGAAAAAAACAACTTTAGGAAATCAAAATTCTTATTTAGGAATATCATGTCTAAAATCAAAATTATAATGCAAAATAAATTAATTTGGAGATAAGAATATTCTTATTTTAAAATATTTTATAACAAATATTAATATTAGTATTTGCGATGTCTAGAGTTTAGTACTTAAGTTATTTTTAATTTAATCTCAATCTTACCTTTTGTACTCAAATAATGTCAAGTGATGATATGATTTTTTTTTATTATTTTATATTTTTTTAATCTCAATCCTACCCTTTTGTACTAAAAAGCAAGGTAATCTATGTATTTTTTGAACTTATATAAATTAAAAAATAAATTTAAGTGTAGTCTATATATTTTTTTAATTTATTGATTATATTTTAAGTATTATTTTTATTAAATCTTAAAAAATTAAAATTTATGGCATATTTAATAATTTGTTTTATTATGTAAGTTTTTAAAATCCTCTGATTAAGTAATTTTTTTAAGTTTTCAAATTTAACACAACACAATGAAATGGGATATATAATTTAACAAATATATATTTTATTTTAAAATGAATACAATTTTGAAAAAATTACAAAATAAATCTATTAAATTATCATCATATACTTTTTATTATAGGATTATGATAAAATAACAAAATTTAGTGATATATATATTTTTTTACATACTATAATATAATATATATATATATATATATATATATATATAATACATATATTTTTATAAATGTTAATTAGTGTTGTGGTAAAATAATTATCCTTTATCTTAATTTTAGAGGTTTTAGTATTACATGACGCTGCCTAAAATATAATAAAATTCTATGAAATTAAAAATAATTTAAAGACTGAATTTTAAAATTCATTAAAGGAAAGAAAATAATTAACCTTTAACATTACTGATATATCTTTATATGTATACTTACTTGTGTTTAAAATATTCTCTTACGTTTTATTGTTGAGTTTTATTTTGATCTCAGGTAGAAATGATTTTGTGGAGTAATATATTAAAAATATTAAAGAAAAACATTTCATAACTATACCATTTATTTCAATATAAAAAATAATGCATTTTAAATCTAACCCTTGATATAATCTATAACGTTTAAAATATTATTTCTTATTTTAAGTAACAAAAATGTATAATTAATATTTTAAAAGTAATAAAAATTTAATACTTTAATTTTTATTTCGTATGTCTTGTTATATGATTTATTTAAATATTTATATAATTTTTGTGAGATTATATAATAGAGTTTTAAATATTTTAGAAATTATTTGTAAAATTTTACATGTAACTTGCTTTTGCGTGTGTCGTCAATTCTATAATAACTTTGTCAATAAGATTGGTTAATTCCATAACTAGATCAGTTCAACTTACTAGTCCAACCAATCATTTATCTAGATAAATCAATCAGTTATCTAAATTTATCTGGTAGAATTTAATTATGTGTATAATCTAACGTATTAGAATGTCTCAAAAGGTTTCACTATCCAATATTTAAATTTGTTTTATAATTTTAATTAAATTTATATTATAAATTGTTAACTTTATTTATTCTTAGTATCTAATAGAGTTTCTTTTATATAAAAAATATGTTATTTTTTTAATTAAAACTTATGTTTTAGTAATATTTATATTTGAATAATGAACTTCTTTAATTTTAACTATTTATATTATGATTGAACTGGATAAATTGTAATAATATTCAAATTTGAATAATGTACTTTTTATAATTTTAACTATTTATATTGTAATTGAATTTAGAATTTATAATTATGATAATTTTAGAACTTATAACTATGATAATTTGTATTGAATTTGTATGTTTTTTATTATATTTTAAATTATAAAACTCCATAAATTACATATGATTTATAAATGTTTGTAATATGATCACAATTGATGTAATAAAACAATTAAACACACCTTTAAATGTAAATGTTGATGCATAGCATTGAGTGCAAAAAATAAGTACAAAATTAGTTTTATATAAAAAATTAATTTCTTTTACTTTTTTTTTTTATATATTTTGTCTGGATTCATAGAAAGATTAAATGATTATTTCAACTTACACTAGCTTAAAATTTTGAGGTATATATATAACTATATCAAAAATAATTCTACAAATGAATTTATCATATAAAGTTGTTCTGAAACAACCTTTTTATCATCAATAGAAACATTTTTCAAAAAAAAATTTTGTTACATATCACGATATTACAAATACATAAAAAATATTACAGTATTTGGTGAAAATAAAAACATTATTTAAAATATAAGAAGATGTTGCAGCAGTTCTCTTTAATAGTAAACATTGAACCGAGGCAAGACATATTTTTCGATATAGTTGACAAGGTAAGAGTATGCTATTTCTACTGATGGAAAGAGTCCCATAACACATATTTAGAAGCGTCATTACATACTTGTCAAGTTCAGAGCATAATAGTCCTATTTCAAATGTACTCCGATTCGCAACACCCTAAATTAGTTACCTCTTTGCCTATTTAATACATAAATGCACAATATCAAATATACCAAAAACACAAAGGTATGTATTTAAATATATAACTCATAAATTTAACTCATCATATTGTTCGGGTCATTGATAAGGTTAGCGTGGAATGAAATATGTCAAAGATAAACAAGTCTGCTCCTCTCAGAGTAGCATAGCTTGAATTTGAGACATGTGTTACACCAATTTTTTATTATATTGTTCGGAATATGAATTTATATACTCTACACAAGTCCAATTCCAGAGTAACTTGAATGAAATTTCACGAGGAACACAACCAATGGGACCAAGGCCAGCAATACCAAATTTTTGACATATAAGATCGTAAAGTTCTTACAAATTACCCAAAGAATTGTGCTTAATTACCAGTGTATATGTGAATTAACTTGTTTACAAAACTTGTAAAAAGAATTAATGTTTAAAATAGTTTTTATCATATAAGAAATAATACTAACAATGATTTAAATTATTTAAAAAGACAAAATAAATATTAAAATGACATACAAAGAGAACAAAAACTATACTTATAGTTGTATTTAATATAACTTCACATTTTATCAAAAAAATATTTGAATGAAAATTATAAAACAAGTGAAAATTTTTAACTATGATAAGGAGTGCAACTTCTTATAAAAATAATTATAAGAAGTACAACAATGTTACTAGAGAGAAATAGATAAATATTAAACAAAACAAGTGGTTCATCAACATTTCAAACAAAAATAAAGAAAAAAGATGAGTGAGTACAATATTAAACTAATAATAAATAACTGGTATACCTTGATGGAGTTTTGAAGCTTAGAAATCAAATAATCTTGATACTCTTAGATTATGAACATCAAACTTCTCAAGGGAAGTCATAAAATTTTAAAATGAAATCGTTAAAGTCAAAGAAATTACCATGAGAACATCTCCAAGTAATTAATTAGTTTGACTTTCCCCTACAACTGACAAGCTTTTACTTTATAAGTTTTGAAATATTTAACTTGCTTTGACATTGACTTGGCGTTGAATAAAATCCTAGTCAACTCATCAACACCCGAACCAAAGCATGTAAAGAAAACACAAGTTAGAAAATCTTAGTTTGTTAGGTTTGGTTCTAAATAAGGAGAGATTGTGTCTTTAAACTTCAATATAAAAGAAAGGAAGTCGAACTAATTTTTCGCTTGAAAGTCTTCCATCGGGCCGGTAAATAGAGAAATCCCTACCATATGGCAAGTAAATGGCTACGTTATTACCTGTGTCCACCAAAGAATCTCCAACAACTAAAATGAACGAGAATTCTTGTTATGGAACTATAAAAGACAACTTAGATGAGGTGTTGAATACAAGCCTTTATATTCTGCCCAGATACTATTTATGTTGAATTTTCACTTAGCAATCAATATGAAGTGAAAAATAAAAAATAGAAAGAGTTGTTCTTTTATATCTATCTTCCAAAACTTAACATGATTATTTTCACTAAATGATAAAAAATTTATTATATAAATAAGATTGACTAATATGATATATATCATATTTTTTTCGGGATAATTTTAGAAAAAATAATAGAAAATCAATATGATTTTTATATAAATTAAAATTAACTAATACATAGGTTAAATAATTGTTGTTGAAGAAATTATTACGAGAAAAATTTGCAAATAAACTTAGGCTTAGACTAATATTAATTTATAAAAATGATATATTTTTCTTATTTTCTTCTTTTATAAATGTTAATTACATAGAAATTTTAAAAAATTATTATCTAACAACACAATTTATATTAAACTGATTTATTATATTCTAGTATATTAGTCAAGAAAAATTTTATTAGGAGACAAAAAGTTAAATATATTTTCGTGCAAATATATTATGTTTTTCAGCTAGATTTTAACTTTCCTTTACTAGCTTAATTTTTGTTTAAATGCTTGATAAATAAATCTGAGATAAAATATTTTTAATAGCTCCCCTTTTCCCAGCTCAAAAATTTATAATAGCTCTGAGATACTACTTAGAAGTAGCCTTTTATCAAATGTGAATTTCTAACTTCTAACGTTCAAGGGTTAGATGGGAAGTAGGAATCTACATGATTTCTTTTGCAATTTTCAAAAATAAGAAAGCATAACTGAATAAGATATTTATTAATATTCAAATATCATGGAAACACGTTACTTGGTACTGTCCAGTCGTTTCAAATATTATAGATATTTATTAATATTGGGAATCCAAGGGTGACTTCTTTTGAGGCAAACAAAAAAACAAAACAAGAAATAAATAAAATATAACTTTTATTTTTTCCCTATTTTTCAATTACAGAACAAGTATATATGAATTATTATAAATCAACTTTTACACATATAATTTATTTTAAATTATTGTTGTTAGAGTTCTATTTCTCCATTTAAATGAATAAAAATAATAATTACTATATTAAATATTTAATAATAATTAATTAATATATTGATACGGGTGATATTAGTCAGTTAGATGATTAGAAGACCAAATTCTAATTAATTTATTTATAGAATAAATTATGTTAAGAAGTGATCAATATAGAAGTTAATAGCTGAAACCTAAAATTTTAGCTTCTTAACCTAAAAGTATTTGATTAAATATTAATTAAAATATATTTTATTTTACTGATAAAAATATGTTTTAAAGTGTATATAATTTTATTAGTTTAACCTTCATTGTATTTTTGTAACTTTATTTATAAATAAATTATTTTAGTTATATCATTAAATTGTAATTACTATATTTTTATATTATATATTTTACATCTAGTTATTAAAATATTTTTAATTATGTTAAATAAATTATAGCTTTTTAAATACATGCATTGCTCAATGAAAATCTTCCATAGAAACAGAAATGCAAGAGTGAATGAGATCATTAAAGATGATGATGTCAAAACATTAAAATATTAGTGATGATATTAAAAAATTTAAAATTTCAATGAAGATAATCATTGTCAAATTGATATGTATAAATTTAATTCATAATCTATCCTTAAATCTAATCATAACATTTATAATATACTATTGTTTTTAGTGTCCTTTCTTGACTATAACTATTTTTAATGGATAAAACAATTAAATACTGATAAATAATTATTTTTTTTAATTCTAATTATCTTAATCTTAAATAATTATAATAAAATTAAGTGAAAAGTTTATTTAATTTTATATTTATTAATGATCACATTTTCAAAAAAAAAAATACTTAACCCAGCCTAAATATTTAAAATATTCTGCGACACTTAAACGTAATAATATAAGTTGCATTCAAAGATTTTTAGCCAAATAAGAAACACTACAACTTATGATACATCAGATAATAATAATGCTGAACTATTTTAATTATTTCAACTATTTTATATATGTAAATAAAAAATAATGAATGTTTGAGTTACTTAACATGTTAACTATTTTTACATAATGATCTTAAATCAATATCACTTGTATCCATATATTAATTATTTATTAATATTTAATATAATTATTAAAAAAATTTATTTATTTATTAAAAAGAAAAATTTGGGTTCAGAAATTTAACTAGACTTAAAGTAATATATTTTAAATTTTAGTTAATTTCTTTTTTTAAATTCTTCTAACATAATATATACATTGAAATATCTTAAATATTTTTAGAGGCATTTATTTTCTTCTTATTTAGTCACGTTCACCTAATTCATACGTGTACGTGTAGAATAACATAATGTAATTACTTTTATTGATTGATGCTCAAATAGGAATTATTTATTTTAGAAAAGAATTTAAAAAATTGAATGAAAATTGAATATAAGATATTATGGATAACATGACAGAATAATACAATGGCTTGACATTGCTGAAATTAAAGAAGAAAGACACCTGCGATCAGAAGCACCGTGCATGGAACTCTACTGCCATACTTGTTATTACATACTTGTCAATTTAATATTTTTTAAAAACACTAATTTTATCATATAACGCAGGTAAAATAAGACTTTCAAAAATATTTATAAATTATTTATTAATGAAAATTGAGAATAAAAGTTGAACCACACTAGTGTAAAATGTTTATTTATCATCCAATAAATCAATTTTTTCATAATTTTATATTTTTGAAGTGTTTTTTTTTTATACATTGTAATTTTGAACTAAATCATGCACACCCACAAAGCTTCTTATAAGAAATAACACATGTTTTTAACAATTTCTTTTCTAGAGTATTTTTTTAATTCTTCAAATATTATGAATTCTTTCAATTTAAATCACATTCAGTTTTCTGTGATATACAAAATCATTTATTATTATATTTTCTAAAACTAATAAATTATTCTGATTGATGTTTTCATTCTTTGATTGTTAAAATATTTATGAAATATTTTTTTATAATTAATTTTTTATTTATTTAAATATTTTGGAATTCAATTATTTTGAAAATTAAATACGGATCTATACTAACTTTTTGGATCTATACTAACTCTTTGAAAAGAAACAACAGTGTTTGAACATTCTAATTGATATAATCTATTTCTTTTAATAGAGTGAGTTATATATTATAGTAATTTTAAAATATATTTTAATATTTATTTATATTCTTTTTCATTCTTTATATATTATGGATTCTTTATAATACATTCCATCGATTAATTTTTGTATGATATAAAACAGATAAATTATTTATTGTTATATTTTTTAAAAATAATTAATTATTTCATTCAAGGTTACATTTCTATATTATGAATTTTTTGTTGTTGAATTATTTGTGTAATATTTGCTAATAATTAATATTTTATTTATTTTAAATTTCTGAGATTCCCATTTTTTTAAGATTCAGAATATTAATGTGGACAATATAACAACTATGTTAATTTTAATTTTTCAAATAAAAAAAAAAAAAAATAGCATAAGAATTTATTTTAAGGTAGTGTCGCTAGAATTTGATTTCCTTTTTAAATGAATAAGTAAAAAATTATACCAAATATTTTAATAAATAATTAACAAATAATATATATTCATAAAAATATTTATAAGAATATAAAAATATTCTTTATTATTTAAAACCTAAACAATTATATATTCTAAAAATTATTATTTCACACATATAAGTTATTTTCTTAGGATTTATGAAATATTTTTTTATAATTAATTTTTTATTTTTTAAATATTTTGGAATTCGAATTATTTTGAAAATTAAATACGGATCTATACTAACTCTTTGATCTATACTAACTCTTTGAAAAGAAACAACAGTGTATGAACATTCTAATTGATATCATCTGTTTCTTTTAATAGAGTGAATTATATATTATAGTATTTTTAAAATATATTTTAATATTTATTTATATTTTTTTTTCATTCTTTATATATTATGGATTCTTTATAATACATTCCATCGATTAATTTTTTATGATATAAAATAGATAAATTATTTATTAATATATTTTTTAAAAAATAATTAATTATTTCATTCAAGGTTACATTTGTATATGAATTTTTTGTTGTTGAATTATTTGTGTAATATTTGCTAATAATTAATATTTTATTTATTTTAAATTTCTGGGATTCCCATTTTTTTGAAGATTCAGAATATTAATGTGGACAATATAACAACTATGTTAATTTTAATTTTTCAAATCAAACAAAACAAACAAAATAGCATAAGAATTTACTTTAAGGCAGTGTTGTTAGAATTTGATTTCCCTTTTTAAATGAATAAGTAAAAAATTATACCAAATATTTTAATAAATAATTAACAAATAATATATATTCATAAAAATATTTACAAGAATATAAAAATATTCTTTATTATTTAAAACCTAAACAATTATATATTCTAAAAATTATTATTTCCCACATATAAGTTATTTTCTTAGGATTTATGAATTAATTTTTTATAATTAATTTTTTATTTATTTAAATATTTTGGAATTCGAATTATTTTGAAAATTAAGCAAGGATCTATACTAACTCTTTGGATCTATACTAACTCTTTGAAAAGAAACAACAGTGTTTGAACATTCTAATTGATATAATCTATTTCTTTTAATAGAGTGAGTTATATATTATAGTAATTTTAAAATATATTTTAATATTTATTTATATTCTTTTTCATTTTTTATATATTATGGATTCTTTATAATACATTCCATCTATCAATTTTTGTATGATATAAAACAGATAAATTATTTATTATTATATTTTTTAAAAATAATTAATTATTTCATTCAAGGTTACATTTCTATATTATGAATTTTTTGTTGTTGAACTATTTGTGTAATATTTGCTAATAATTAATATTTTATTTATTTTAAATTTCTGGGATTCCCATTGTTTTGAAGATTCAGAATATTAATGTGGACAATATAACAACTATGTTAATTTTAATTTTTCAAATCAAACAAAAAAAAAAAAAATAGCATAAGAATTTATTTTATGGCAGTGTTATTAGAATTTGATTTCCCTTTTAAATGAATAAGTAAAAAATTATACAAAACATTTTAATAAACAATTAACAAATAATATATATTCATAAAAATATTTATAAGAATATAAAATTATTCTTTATTATTTAAAACCTAAACAATTATATATTCTAAAAATTATTATTTCACACATATAAATTATTTTCTTAGGATTTATGAAATATTTTTTTATAATTAATTTTTTATTTATTTAAATATTTTGGAATTCGAATTATTTTGAAAATTAAGTACGGATCTATACTAACTCTTTGAAAAGAAACAACTGTGTTTGAACATTCTAATTGATATCATCTGTTTCTTTTAATAGAGTGAATTATATATTATAGTAATTTTAAAATATATTTTAATATTTATTTATATTTTTTTTTTCATTCTTTATATATTATGGATTCTTTATAATACATTCCATCGATTAATTTTTGTATGATATAAAACAGATAAATTATTTATTGTTATATTTTTTAAAAATAATTAATTATTTCATTCAAGGTTACATTTCTATATTATGAATTTTTTGTTGTTGAATTATTTGTATAATATTTGCTAATAATTAATATTTTATTTATTTTAAATTTCTGGGATTCCCATTTTTTTTAAGATTCAGAATATTAATGTGGACAATATAACAACTATGTTAATTTTAATTTTTCAAATAAAAAAAATCAAAATAGCATAAGAATTTATTTTAAGGTAGTGTCGCTAGAATTTGATTTCCCTTTTTAAATGAATAAGTAAAAAATTATACCAAATATTTTAATAAATAATTAACAAATAATATATATTCATAAAAATATTTATAAGAATATAAAAATATTCTTTATTATTTAAAACCTAAACAATTATATATTCTAAAAATTATTATTTCACACATATAAGTTATTTTCTTAGGATTTATGAAATATTTTTTTATTATTAATTTTTTATTTATTTAAATATTTTGGAATTCGAATTATTTTGAAAATTAAATACGGATCTATACTAACTCTTTGGATCTATACTAACTCTTTGAAAAGAAACAACAGTGTTTGAACATTCTAATTGATATCATCTGTTTCTTTTAATAGAGTGAATTATATATTATAGTATTTTTAAAATATATTTTAATATTTATTTATATTTTTTTTCATTCGTTATATATTATGGATTCTTTATAATACATTCCATCGATTAATTTTTGTATGATATAAAATAGATAAATAATTTTTTAATATATTTTTTAAAAATAATTAATTATTTCATTCAAGGTTACATTTGTATATGAATTTTTTGTTGTTGAATTATTTGTGTAATATTTGCTAATAATTAATATTTTATTTATTTTAAATTTCTGGGATTCCCATTTTTTTGAAGATTCAGAATATTAATGTGGACGATATAACAACTATGTTAATTTTAATTTTTCAAATCAAACAAAACACACAAAATAGCATAAGAATTTACTTTAAGGCAGTGTTGTTAGAATTTGATTTCCCTTTTTAAATGAATAAGTAAAAAGTTATACCAAATATTTTAATAAATAATTAACAAATAATATATATTCATAAAAATATTTACAAGAATATAAAAATATTCTTTATTATTTAAAACCTAAACAATTATATATTCTAAAAATTATTATTTCGCATATAAGTTATTTTCTTAGGATTTATGAATTAATTTTTTTATAATTAATTTTTTATTTATTTAAATATTTTGGAATTCGAATTATTTTGAAAATTAAGCAAGGATCTATTCTAACTCTTTGGATCTATACTAACTCTTTGAAAAGAAACAACAGTGTTTGAACATTCTAATTGATATAATCTATTTCTTTTAATAGAGTGAGTTATATATTATAGTAATTTTAAAATATATTTTAATATTTATTTATATTCTTTTTCATTTTTTATATATTATGGATTCTTTATAATACATTCCATCGATTAATTTTTGTATGATATAAAACAGATAAATTATTTATTATTATATTTTTTAAAAATAATTAATTATTTCATTCAAGGTTACATTTCTATATTATGAATTTTTGTTGTTGAACTATTTGTGTAATATTTGCTAATAATTAATATTTTATTTATTTTAAATTTCTGGGATTCCCATTGTTTTGAAGATTCAAAATATTAATGTGGACAATATAACAACTATGTTAATTTTAATTTTTCAAATAAAACAAAAAAATAAAATAGCATAAGAATTTATTTTAAGGCAGTGTTGTTAGAATTTGATTTCCCTTTTTAAATGAATAAGTAAAAAATTATACAAAACATTTTAATAAATAATTAACAAATAATATATATTCATAAAAATATTTATAAGAATATAAAATTATTCTTTATTATTTAAAACCTAAACAATTATATATTCTAAAAATTATTATTTAACACATATAATTTATTTTCTTACGATTTATGAAATATTTTTTTATAATTAATTTTTTATTTATTTAAATATTTTGAATTCGAATTATTTTGAAAAATTAAATACGGATCTATACTAACTCTTTGGATCTATACTAACTCTTTGAAAAGAAACAACAGTGTTTGAACATTCTAATTGATATCATCTGTTTCTTTTTAATAGAGTGAATTATATATTATAGTAATTTTAAAATATATTTTAATATTTATTTATATTTTTTTTATTCTTTATATATTATGGATTCTTTAAAATACATTCCATCGATTAATTTTTGTATGATATAAAATAGATAAATTATTTATTATTATATTTTTTAAAAATAATTAATTATTTCATTCAAGGTTACATTTGTATATGAATTTTTTGTTGTTGAATTATTTGTGTAATATTTGCTAATAATTAATATTTTATTTATTTTAAATTTCTGGGATTTCCAAATTTTTTTAAGATTCAGAATATTAATGTGGACAATATAACAACTATGTTAATTTTAAATTTTCAAACAAAAAAAACAAAATAGCATAAGAATTTATTTTAAGGCCTAGAATTTGATTTCCTTTTTAAATGAATAAGTAAAAAATTATACCAAATATTTTAATAAATAATTAACAAATAATATATATTCATAAAAATATTCACAAGAATATAAAAATATTCTTTATTACTTAAAACCTAAACAATTATATATTCTAAAAATTATTATTTCGCACATATAAGTTATTTTCTTCTTAGGATTTATGAATTATTTTTTTATAATTAATTTTTTATTTATTTATATATTTTAGAATTCGAATTATATTGAAAATTAAGTACAGATCTATACTAACTCTTTTGATCTATACTAACTCTTTGAAAAGAAACAACAGTGTTTGAACATTCTAATTGATATCATCTGTTTCTTTTAATAGAGTGAATTATATATTATAGTAATTTTAAAATATATTTTAATATTTATTTATATTTTTTTTCATTCTTTATATATTATGGATTCTTTATAATACATTCCATCGATTAATTTTTGTATGATATAAAATAGATAAATTATTTATTATTATATTTTTTAAAAATAATTAATTATTTCATTCAAGGTTACATTTGTATATGAATTTTTTGTTGTTGAATTATTTGTGTAATATTTGCTAATAATTAATATTTTATTTATTTTAAATTTCTGGGGTTCCCATTTTTTTGAAGATTCAGAATATTAATGTGGACAATATAACAACTATGTTAATTTTAATTTTTCAAATCAAACAAAATAGCATAAGAATTTATTTTAAGGCAGTGTTGTTAGAATTTGATTTCCTTTTTAAATGAATAAGTAAAAATTATACCAAATATTTTAATAAATAATTAACAAATAATATATATTCATAAAAATATTTATAAGAATATAAAAATATTCTTTATTATTTAAAACCTAAACAATTATATATTCTAAAAATTATTATTTCGCATATAAGTTATTTTCTTAGGATTTATGAATTATTTTTTTATAATTAATTTTTTATTTATTTAAATATTTTGGAATTCGAATTATTTTTAAAATTAAGTAAGGATCTATACTAACTCTTTGGATCTATACTAACTCTTTGAAAAGAAACAACAGTGTTTGAACATTCTAATTGATATAATCTGTTTCTTTTAATAGATTGAGTTATATATTATAGTAATTTTAAAATATATTTTAATATTTATTTATATTCTTTTTCATTCTTTATATATTATAGATTCTTTATAATACATTCCATTGATTAATTTTTGTATGATATAAAATAGATAAATTATTTATTATTATATTTTTTAAAAATAATTAATTATTTCATTCAAGGTTACATTTCTATATTATGAATTTTTTGTTGTTGAACTATTTGTGTAATATTTGCTAATAATTAATATTTTATTTATTTTAAATTTCTGGGATTCCTATTGTTTTGAAGATTCAGAATATTAATGTGGACAATATAATAACTATGTTAATTTTAATTTTTCAAATTAAACAAAAAAACAAAATAGCATAAGAATTTATTTTAAGGCAGTGTTGTTAGAATTTGATTTCCCTTTTTAAATGAATAAGTAAAAAATTATACCAAATATTTTAATAAATAATTAACAAATAATATATATTCATAAAAATATTTATAAGAATATAAAAATATTCTTTATTATTTAAAACCTAAACAATTATATATTCTAAAAATTATTATTTCACACATATAAGTTATTTTCTTAGGATTTATGAAATATTTTTTTATAATTAATTTTTTATTTATTTAAATATTTTGGAATTAGAATTATTTTGAAAATTAAGTACGGATCTATACTAACTCTTTGGATCTATACTAACTCTTTGAAAAGAAACAACAGTGTTTGAACATTCTAATTGATATCATCTGTTTCTTTTAATAGAGTGAATTATATATTATAGTAATTTTAAAATATATTTTAATATTTATTTATATTTTTATTCATTCTTTATATATTATGGATTCTTTATAATACATTCTATCGATTAATTTTTGTATGATATAAAATAGATAAATTATTTATTATTATATTTTTTTAAAAATAATTAATTATTTCATTCAAGGTTACATTTGTATATGAATTTTTTGTTGTTGAATTATTTGTGTAATATTTGCTAATAATTAATATTTTATTTATTTTAAATTTCTGGGATTCCCATTTTTTTGAAGATTCAGAATATTAATGTGGACAATATAACAACTATGTTAATTTTAATTTTTCAAATCAAACAAAAAATACAAAATTGCATAAGAATTTATTTTAAGGCAGTGTTGTTAGAATTTGATTTCCCTTTTTAAATGATTAAGTAAAAAATTATACCAAATATTTTAATAAATAATTAACAAATAATATATATTCATAAAAATATTTACAAGAATATAAAAATATTCTTTATTATTTAAAACCTAAACAATTATATATTCTAAAAATTATTATTTCGCACATATAAGTTATTTTCTTAGGATTTATGAATTATTTTTTTATAATTATTTTTTTATTTATTTAAATATTTTGGAATTCGAATTATTTTGAAAATTAAGTAAGGATCTATACTAACTCCTTGGATCTATACTAACTCTTTGAAAAGAAACAACAGTGTTTGAACATTCTAATTGATATAATCTGTTTCTTTTGATAGAGTGAGTTATATATTATAATAATTTTAAAATATATTTTAATATTTATTTATATTCTTTTTCATTATTTATATATTATGGATTCTTTATAATACATTCCATCGATTAATTTTTGTATGATTTAAAATAGATAAATTATTTATTATTATATTTTTTAAAAATAATTAATTATTTCATTCAAGGTTACATTTCTATATTATGAATTTTTTGTTGTTGAACTATTTGTGTAATATTTGCTAATAATTAATATTTTATTTATTTTAAATTTCTAGGATTCCCATTGTTTTGAAGATTCAGAATATTAATGTGGACAATATAACAACTATGTTAATTTTAATTTTTCAAATCAAACATAAAAACAAAATGGCATAAGAATTTATTTTAAGGCAGTGTTGTTAGAATTTGATTTCCCTTTTTAAATGAATAAGTAAAAAATTATACCAAATATTTTAATAAATAATTAACAAATAATATATATTCATAAAAATATTTACAAGAATATAAAAATATTCTTTATTATTTAAAACCTAAACAATTATATATTCTAAAAATTATTATTTCACACATGTAAGTTATTTTCTTAAAATAAAAATTTGGTAGAGTATTAATCCAATTCATTCGCATACAATCATGTATAAGATATGATCATTTGTTACATAAAATTATATATCTTTTAAATAAAATTTTTCCTAATTCAATAAAATAAATGTCTGAATGACTAAATTAAAATAAATTTTTAGTTTTTATATTTGTGCAAATATTTATTCATAATTATTTTTATATATTTAAAATTGTAAGATTAAATTTGATAAAATTAAATAACCAATTTAGTTTAAATAAAAAAATTAATTGTGTTTTGGGAATTTAAGTATTGATGCGAACAATATAACAACTGCAGGAAAGGTGATTATGTTCATCTTAATCTTAAGTTTTCAAGAAAAAAAAAAATAGTATAAGATTTTATTTTAAGGAGTGTTGATAGAATTTGATTTCCCTTTTTAAATGAATAAATAAAAAAAATTAACAATTATATCAAATATTTTAATAAATAATTAACATGTTAATATATGTTATATAGCCATTAATCCAATGATTTGGAGATAAAAACAGTTAACATGTTAAATTACTCAAATTAATACAAAATTATGTAATTCATATTCTTAAAAAAAAATTAATAAAAATATGAAATATCAATTCAACAATATTTTTAAACTTATTTCGTCTAATAAAATATCTTTAACATTTAAAACCTAAACAACTGTGTACTCAAAAATGATTATTTCATGGATATAAGTTATTTTTTCTAAAATAAAAATTTGGTAAAGTTTAAACAATCCTAAATTAATCCATTTCTTATGTATACAATAATGTATAAGAATTAATTATTGCTAAATAAATTTATATACTCATTAAAGGCATTATTATTGTTATTTATTTTCCTAAATAAATTTTTGATTATGTGTGGTCAATTTACATAATAACATTAATTATTATTTATTCAATTTTCTAATTATAAGTAATCAATTTATATAAAAACATTAATTATTATTCAATTTCCAACACAATTTTCAAACCTGATGATGAGTAGTCAATTTACATAAAAATATTATTATTATTTATTTTCCTACACAATTTCCAGTTTTCCAAACCTGATCATGAATAGTTAATTTACATAAAATTATTATTTATTATTTAATATCCTACACAATTTTTTAGATATGAGTAGTTATATCATAAAATATTTACCTAAGCATTAAATGTTAAATTAAACACAATAGATAAATAATTTCTTCGGTATTCTCGAAGATTAGATATTTCCAATAAATTATTTAATAAATAATATTTAAAAATATTGTGTTTTTAAAATTAATTAAGAGAAAAAGATATTTATTCTAATCTACAACATTTGATTGTAAGAATGAGTCATGCTACTATGTTCAGTATTTATTGGCCAAAGGATCCATTTGCAAAAATATTTTAAATTTTTATTATACAACTAAAGATTTAACTTATAATTATCACAACTAATTAAATTATTTTTCAAAATTACAAACATCAATTATTAGTTTATGCTAAAAGCTAATTGAGATAAGAAGACTTGAAATTCTTTATTTTACTAATTACAATTTTTTAAATCTTAATTATTACATATCATTATAATGATAAGTTATTAAATCTGAATGGTTAGATAAATTTTAATCAAATATACTTGATAAAATCTTACTTTCAATATTTAGTTATGTAGAAATTTCTTTATCTTACTATATATATATATATATATATATATATATATAAAAATATAAACAAATTAAAATATATATATATATATATATATATTAATTTTTTTATATTTCTTATTACTTATATAATAGATAACCAGTACTTAACTACACAACTACAAATCATCAACTAAGAAATATTTTATTTACATCTTTTTTGTTATTTTACACCTTTCAAAATCAAAGTAAATATGTCTACCTAATTCAACAGTAAAATTAAATTTTTACTATAATATTTTTAATAATAAACTATAATATTTAAAAAATTAATTCCTATTTTTTTCATCTAATTATATTTAATCAAAAACCTTCTATTTCTATGGTGTTTTTATTCTATTTTATTTATTTTTATTTTCTATCTGTTTCTCACTTATTTTTTCTTTTTTTCTACCTAACAAACTTTGTCCTATGCTATTAAGATTGTATTTTGCATCATGGCTTTATCTTGTAATTATTGACTTCAATTCCTGCACGTTTTCATTTTCTATTTTAATAATACTTTATATTTTTAAATAAATAAAAAATACTATCATATTTCTTATCTAATTCTCTTCAAACAAATTTATCTTTGTCAAATATAGTTTAATATTTATTTTCTTTTTCAATTATTTCAATTATTTTTTTTTCTTCATGTTTTTCTTCAGGTAAATAATTATTTTAATCCTAAACTAGATAAACACTTTTAATTTTGGTCTTTAAAAAATTCAAAAAGATTTTCATTTAAAATTTACTAATTATGTTAATATCCATTCTTTTTGTAAAAATATGTTTTATAACTATTGTCTATTAGTATTAAAAAATGTAAAAGTATGAATAAGATAAATAAAAAAAATAAATTAATACATAATTTAACATATTATTTGTCATTATATAACATATATTCACATAAGTTAAATAATTAAAAAAAATTAATTTGTAAATTTTTTTTATTTTTTTAAAGATTAAAATGATTATATAGAAACTTTTAACCTAATAAGTATAGGTGGGAAGTGTTCTCTTTCATAAACGCAACGCGACAAGATCCAACCTAATTTTCTTTTTATATTTGACCTGTCCAAATGATTGAGTTTTATATTATAAATATCAGGATTTAATATACCACAATGCTATTTCGTTATAAATGTCATAAAAAATTTATATTTATATTTAAAATAAACAAACCTCATTAATTGACATTGCAAATAGATCTTTATAAGTGAAAAATCAGATCGATCTATCAGGCCGATAAAAATAGTCTATTACAAGCATTGGGTCCGGCTTAACTTGTTCCTCTTACATTAAAGAAGGTTTATTTATTTTTATCCATTGTATCACATTGTGATTTTGAATCATAACTGGCACACCCATGAACCTTTTAAGAAGAAATAACACATGTCTAAACAATCTAGCAGACATTATGATTTTTTTTTTTCTAGAGTATTTTTTTATGAAATATGTAATATAATAATTCTCAAAATACATTTTAATAGCTGCTTATAATTTTTTTTCTTTCTTCATATATTATGAATTCTTCCAAAGTACACATTCTTGTCAACTCTACATTGATTAATTTTTGTGTAATATAAAATTACAAAATTATTTATCATTACATAATAGTCCTATTTCAAATCAATTTTATTTCGCAGTCAACTGCAATAAGCAACCAACAAGTCAACTCACTCCCCATATACGTATTTCTCTATCTTCACATTTGATAACCGGTTGTCTGATTGTCTACCAAATATATTTCACTTCAAATGTACCTGACCCGTAACACCTTTAATTGGTTACCTCAATACCTATTTGAAACAAAAATGCACAAAATCAAATATAATAAAAATGCATCAAGTAATAACTACATAAATTCTATTGATATGTCTTGAATTAATTATTTCTTCATTTTTTAACTTGTTTTAATTTAACCACAATTATACTTTTAAAAGTCAAATCGAAATGCAAATATGATAAATTTAATAATCAAAGTTCATTCAAAGCATACATTTTAGAATAATTATGAAAAACAAATGCATGTATTTGAATATATAACTTATATTTATCTCACCATATTGTTCAGGGTGATTGAGAAGGTTAAGTGTCAGTACAAGTCTGCTCTCTAGTAGAATAGCTTGAATTTGAGACATGTCTTGCACCAATTTTAGATTATATTGTTCGGAATCAGAATTTATATACTCTACACATGTCCAATTCTAGTGAAACTTGAATGAAATTTCATGAGGTACGCAACCTATGAGACCAAGCCCAGCAGTACCAAATTTTTGACATTCAAGGTCATACAGTTACTGCAATTTACCCAAAGAATTGTGTTTAATTGCAAGTGTATATATGAATTAACTTTTTTACAAAACTTTTGAAAAGAATTAATGTTTAAAATAGTATTTATCAGACAAGTAATAATATTAATAATGATCTAAATTAGCTAAAGAGACGACATAAATATTAAAGGATGTAAAAGATAAAAACAACTATAATTACAGTTACCATCAATACAAAAAGAAAATATTTACTTGAGAATTATAAAATAAGTGAAAAAAATATTTAACTATAATAAAAAGTGCAACTTCTTAAAAGACTAGGAATAAGAAATGCAACAATGTTATTAGAGAGAAATAGATAAATAATAAACAAAACAAGTGGTTCATCAAAATTTCAACCAACAATAAAGAAAAAAGAGGATTGGGTACATTATTAAGCTGATAATAAATAACTAGTTTACCTTGATGGAGTTTTGAAGTCTAGAAATAAAATGATCCTGGTACTCTTCAATGGTGAACATCAAATTTCTAAAGGGCAAGTCATAAAATTTGAAAATGAAATCATTAGAGCCCGAAGAAATAACAATAAGAGCATCTCCAAGTATTTGATTAGTTTGATTTTTCGCTACAATCTTGACGAGTTTTGCTTTATAAGCTTTGAAAAATTCAATTTGTTTAGACATTGACTTGGCATTAAATAAAACCCTGGTCAACTCATCAATACCCGAACCAAGAATGCAAAGGAAACACCAGTTAGGGACTTGGTTTGTTAGGTTTGATTCTAAATAAGGAGGGACAATGGCTTTGAGCTTTAATCTAGAAGCAAGGAAGTCAGGAACCAATTTACCATTGGAAAGTCTTCTGTTGGGCTGGTGAGTATGGAAATCTTTTCCATAGGGTAAGTGATTTTCGAAGTTCAGTAGTGGCATGTTGTAGTTATTACTGCCTGTCTACTAAAGAATCTCCAAAAGCTAAAATGGATGAGAATTTTTGTATAGTAATATTGGTCATACCAACAACATTCAGGAAAACAAGCATTGAAAAAATAAGGTGGAGTGTGGGTGTTATTGTTATACTCTTGTGATTGAACTGCAAAACACGACTTAGATGGGATGATGAGTAGAAGCCTTTAAATTCTACCTAGATACTACTTATGTTGAATTTTGCCCCGGAGCCTTTAAATTCTACCTAGAAGCCTTTGAGCTTCAGTCTAGAAGTAAGGAAGTTAAGAACCAATTTTTCATTGGAAAGTCTTCCGTTGGGCTGGTGAGTTGGGAAATCTTTTTCATAAGGTAAGTGATTTTCCAAGTACAGTAATGACATGTTGTACTTATTATTGTTTGTGTCCACCAAAAAATCTCCAAAAACTAAAATGGATGAGAATTTTTGGTATAGTTATATTGGCCATACCAACAACATACAGAGAAATTGAAATGATAAGGTGGAGTGTGGGTGTTATTGTTGTATTTTTGTGATTGAACCGAAAAACACCACTTAGATGGGATGTTGAGTAGAAGCCTTCAAATTTTACCTAGATACTACTTACATTGAATTTTTGCTTAGTACTCAATTTGAAGTGAATAAAATATAAAAAAAATTATTTTTTATGTCTATCTATAATAATAGAAATACTCACAATGATCATTTTCACTCAATGATAAAAAAAATTATTACATAAATTAGATTGACTAATATAATATATATCATATTTTACATAGGATATTATTAAAAAATAATAAAAAATCAATATGATTTTTATATAAATTAAAATTGACTAATACATAGGTTAAATAATTGTTGTCCAAAAAATTAACATAAAGAAAATTTACAAATAAATTTAGGCATAGACTAATATTAATTTATTAAAATGATATGTTTTTTCTATAATAACTTTGTCAATAAGATTGTTTAATTCCATAACTAGATCAGTTTAACTTACTCGTCCAACCAATCATGATAAATCAATCACTTATCTAAATTTATTCGGTAGAATTTAATTATGTGTATAATCTAACATATTAGAATGTCTCAAAAGGTTACACCATCCAATATTTAAATTTGTTTTATAATTTTAATTAAGTTTATATTATAAATTGTTAATTTTATTTATTCTTAATATCTAATAGAGTTTCTTTTATATAAAAAATATGCTATTTTTTTAATTAAAACTTATGTTTTAGTAATATTTATATTTGAATAATGAACTTCTTTAATTTTAACTATTTATATTATGATTGAACTGGATAAATTGTAATAATATTTAAATTTGAATAATGTACTTTTATAATTTTAACTATTTATATTATAATTGAATTTAGAACTTATAATTATGATAATTTTAGAACTTATAACTATGATAATTTGTATTGAATTTGTATGTTTTTTATTATATTTTAAATTATAAAACTTCATAAATTACATATGATTTATAAATATTTATAATATGATCACAGTTGATAGACGAACAATTAAACACACCTTTTGAATGTAAATGTTGATGCATAGCATTGAGTGCAAAAAATAAGTACACAAATTAGTTTTATATAAAAAATTAATTTCTTTTACTTTCTTTTTATATATCTTGTCTGGATTCATAGAAAGATTAAATGATTATTTCAACTTACACTAGCTTAAAATTTTGAGGAATATATATAACTATATCAAAAATAATTCTACAAATGAATTTATCATATAAAGTTGTCTTGAAACCACCTTTTTATCATCAATAGAAAATTTTTTTTAAAAAAAATTTGTTACATATCACGATATTACAAATACATAAAAAATATTACAATATTTGGTGAAAATAAAAACATTATTTAAAATATAAGAAGATGTTGCAGCAGGTTCTCCTTAATAGTAAACATTGAACTAAGGCAAGACATATTTTTCGATATAATTAACAAGGTAAGAGTATGCTGCTTCAGTCAGATGGAAAGAGTCTCATAACACATATTTAGAAGCGTCGTTACATACTAGTTGAAGTTCAGAGCATAATAGTCCTATTTCAAATGTACCCGACCCGCAACACCCTAAATTAGTTACCTCCTTGCCTATTTACTACATAAATGCACAATATCAAATATACCAAAAACACAAAGGCATGTATTTAAATATATAACTCATAAATTTAACTCACCATATTGTTCAGGGTCATTGATAAGGTTGAGCGTGGAATGAAATATATCAGCTTAAACAAGTCTGCTCCTCGGTAGCATAGCTTGAATTTGAGACATGTGTTGCACCTATTTTTTATTATATTGTTCGAATATATGAATTTATATACTCTACACAAGTCCGATTCCAATGTAACTTGAATGAAATTTCACGAGGAACACAACCAATGGGACCAAGACCAGCAATACCAAATTTTCGACATATAAGATCGTAAAGTTCCTATAAATTACCCAAAGAATTGTGCTTAATTACAAGTGTATATGTGAATTAACTTGTTTACAAAACTTTTAAAAGAATTAATGTTTAAAATAGTTTTTATCATATAGGAAATAATATTAACAATGATTTAAATTATTTAAAAAGACAAAATAAATTTTAAAAAGAACAAAAACTGTACTTATAGTTGTATTTAATATAACTTCACATTTTATAAAAAAAAAATATTTGAATGAAAATTATAAGAAGTACAACAATGTTACTAGAGAGAAATAGATAAATATTAAACTAAACAAGTGGTTCATCAACATTTCAAACAAAAATAAAGAAAAAAGATGAACGAGTACAATATTAAACTAATAATAAATAACTGGTATACCTTGATGGAGTTTTGAAGCTTAGAAATCAAATAATCTTGGTACTCTTAGATTGTGAACATCAAACTTCTCAAGGGAAATCATAAAATTTTAAAATGAAATGTTAGAATTCAAAGAAATTACCGTGAGAACATTTCTAAGTATTTCATTAGTTTGACTTTCCCCTACAATATATAGGTTAAATAATTGTTGTTGAAGAAATTATTACGAAAAAATTTGCAAATAAACCTAGGCTTAGACTAATATTAATTTATAAAAATGATATATTTTTCTTATTTTCTTCTTTTTATGAATGTTAATTACATAGAAATTTTAAAAAAATATTATCTTGTCAACACAATTTATATTAAACTGATTTATTATTTTCTAGTATATTAGTCAAGACAAATTTTATTAGGAGACAAAAAGTTAAATATATATTCGTGCAAATATATTATGTTTTTCAACTATATTTTAACTTTCCTTTACTAGCTCAATTTTTGTTTAAATGCTTGATAAATAAATCTGGAATAAAATATTTTTAATAGCTCCCCTTTTCCCAGCCCATAAATTTATAATAGTTCTGAGATACTACTTAGAAGTAGCCTTTTATCAAATGTAAATTTCTAACTTCTAACGTTCAAGGGTTAGATGGGAAGTAGGAATCGACATGATTTCTTTTGCAATTTTCAAAAATAAAAAAGCATAACTGAATAAGATATTTATTAATATTCAAATATCATGAAAACACGTTACTTGGTAATGTCCAGTTCGTTTCAAATATTATAGATATTTATTAATATTGGGAATCTAAGGTGACTTCTTTTGAGGCAAACAAGAAACAAATGAAATATAACTTTTATTTTTTTTATATTTTTCAATTACAGAACAAGTATATACGAATTATTATAAATCAATTTTTACACATATAATTTATTTTAAATTATTGTTGTTAGAGTTCTATTTCTCCATTTAAATAAATAAAAATAATAATTACTATATTAAATATTTAATAATAATTAATTAATATATTGATATGGGTGATATTAGTCCGTTAGATGATTAGAAGACTAAATTCTAATTAATTTATTTATAGAATAAATTATGTTAAGAAGTGATCAATTTAGAAGTTAATAGCTGAAACTTAAAATTTTAGCTTCTTAACCTAAAAGTATTTGATTAAATATTAATTAAAAAATGTTTTAAAGTGTATATAATTTTATTAGTTTAACCTGCATTGTATTTTTTTTAACTTTATTTATAAATAAATTATTTTAGTTATATCATTAAATTGTAATTACTATATTTTTATATGATATATTTTACATCTAGTTATTAAAATATTTTTAATTATGTTAAATAAATTATAGCTTTTTAAATACATGCATTGCTCAGTGAAAATCTTCTATAGAAACAGAAATGCAAGAGTGAATGATATCATTAAAGATGATGATGTCAAAACATTAAAATATTAGTGATGATATTAAAAAATTAAAAATTTCAGTGAAGATAATCATTGTCAAATTGACATGTATAAATTTAATCCATAATCTGTCCTCAAATCTAGTCATAACATTTATAATATATTTTTGTTTTCAGCATCCTTTCTTGACTATAACTATTTTTAATGGATAAAATAATTAAATACTGATAAATAATTATTTTTTTAATTTTAATTATTATAATCTTAAATAATTATAATAAAATTAAGTGAAAAGTTTATTAAATTTTATATTTATTAATGATCACATTTTCAAAAAAAAAAATACTTAACCCTGCCTAAATATTTAAAATATTCTGCGACACTTAAACGTAATAATATAAGTTGCATTCAAAGATTTTTAGCCAAATAAGAAACACTACAACTTATGATACATAAGATAATGATAATGTTGAACTATTTTAATTATTTCAACTATTTTATACATGTAAATAAAAAATAATGAATGTTTGAGTTACTTAACATGTTAACTATTTTTACATAATGATCTTAAATCAATATCACTTATATCCATATATTAATTATTTATTAATATTTAATATAATTATTAAAAAAATTTATTTATTCATTTAAAAGAAAAATTTGGGTTCAGAAATTTAACTAGACTTAAAATAATATATTTTAAATTTTAGTTAATTTCTCTTTTTTAAATTCTTCTAACGTAATATATACATTGAAATATCTTGAATATTTTTAGAGGCTTTTTTTCTTCTTATTTAGTCACGCTCACCTAATTCATAGGTGTACGTGTAGAATAACATAATGTAATACTTTTACTGATTGATTGATGCTCAAATAGGAATTATTTATTTTAGAAAAGAATTTAAAAAATTGAATGAAAATTGAATATAAGATATTATGGTTAACATGACAGAATAACACAATGGCTTGACATTGTTGAAATTAAAGAAGAAAGACACCTGCGATCAGAAGCACCGGTACATGAAACTCTTGCTGCCATACTTGTTATTACATACTTGTCAATTTAATATTTTTTAAAAACACTAATTTTATCATATAACGCAGGTAAAATAAGACTTTCAAAAATATTTATAAATTATTTATTAATGAAAATTGAGAATAAAAGTTGAACCACACTAGTATAAAATGTTTATTTATCATTCAATAAATCAAATTTTTTTCATAATTTTATATTTTTTAAGTTTTTTTTTTTTTGATACATTGTAATTTTGAACCAAATCGTGCACACCCACAAAGCTTCTTATAAGAAATAACACATGTTTTTAACAATTTCTTTTCTAGAGTATTTTTTTTAATTCTTCAAATATTATGAATTCTTTCAATTTAAATCACATTCATTTTTGTGTGATATACAAAATTATTTATTATTATATTTTCTAAAACTAATAAATTATTCTGATTGATGTTTTCATTCTTTGATTGTTAAAATATTTATGAAATACTTTTTTATAATTAATTTTTTATTTATTTAAATATTTTGGAATTCGAATTATTTTGAAAATTAAGTAAAAATCTATACTAACTCTTTGAAAAGAAACAATAGTGTTTGAACATTCTAATTGATATCATCTGTTTTAATAGAGTGAGTTATATATTATAGTAATTCTTAAAATATATTTTAATATTTATTTATATTTTTTTTCATTCTTTATATATTATGGATTCTTTATAATACACTCCATCGATTATTTTTTGTGTGATATAAAATAGATAAATTATTTATTATTATATTCTTTAAAAATAATTAATTATTTCATTCAAGGTTACATTTGTATACTATGAATTTTTTGTTGTTGAACTATTTGTGTAATATTTGCTAATAATTAATATTTTATTTATTTTAAATTTTTATAATTCCCATTGTTTTGAAGATTCAGAATATTGTGGACAATATAACAACTATGTTAATTTTAATTTTTCAAATCAAACAAAAAAATAAAATAGCATAAGAATTTATTTTAAGGCAGTGTTGTTAGAATTTGATTACCCTTTTTAAATGAATAAGTAAAAAATTATATCAAATATTTTAATAAATAATTAACAAATAATATATATTCATAAAAATATTTACAAGAATATAAAAATATTCTTTATTATTTAAAACCTAAACAATTATATATTCTAAAAATTATTATTTTTTCACATATATAAATTATTTTCTTAAAATAAAAATTTGGTAGAATATTAATCCAATTTTATTCATAATTACAATCATGTATAAGATATGATCATTAGTTACATAAAATTATATATCTTTTAAATAAAACGCTTCCTAATTCAATAAAAAAAATGTCAAGATTTTATTTTAAGGAGTGTTGATAGAATTTGATTTCCCATTTTAAATGAATAAATAAAAAAAATTAACAATTATATCAAATATTTTAATAAATAATTAACATGTTAATATATGTTATATAGTCATTAATCTAATGATTTTGAGATAAAAACAGTTAACATGTTAAATGACTCAAATTAATACAAAATTATGTAATTCATATTCTTAAAAAAAAATTAATAAAAATATGAAATATCAATTTAACAATATTTTTAAACTTATTTCGTCTAATAAAATATCTTTATCATTTAAAACCTAAACAACTATGTACTCAAAAATGATTATTTCATAGATATAAGTTATTTTTTGTAAAATAAAAATTTGATAAAGTTTAAATAATCCTAAATTAATCCATTTTTTATATGTATATAATAATGTATAAGAATTAATTATTGCTACATAAATTTATATATGCATTAAAGGCATTATTGTTATTTATTTTCCTAAATAAATTTTTGATTATGTGTTGTAAATTTACATAATAACATTAATTGTTATTTATTCAATTTTCTAATTATAAGTAATCAATTTATATAAAAACATTAATTATTATTCAATTTCCAACACAATTTTCAAACCTGATTATGACTAGTCAATTTACATAAAAATATTAATTATTATTTATTTTCCTACACAATTTCCAGTTTTCCAAACCTGATCATGAGTAGTTCATTTACATAAAATTATTATTTATTATTTAATATCCTACACAATTTTCTAGATATGAGTAGTCATATCATAAAATATTTACCTAAGCATTAAATGTTAAATTAAACACAATAGATAAATAATTTCTTCAGTATTCTCGAAGATTAGATATTTCCAATAAATTATTTAATAAATAATATTTAAAAATATTGTGTTTTTAAAATTAATTAAGAGAAAGAGATATTTATTCTAATCTACAACATTTGATTGTAAGGATGAGTCATGCTACTATGTTCAGTATTTATTGGCTAAAGGATTCATTTGCAAAAATATTTTAAATTTTTATTATACAACTAAAGATTTAAATTATAATTATCACAACTAATTAAATTATTTTTCAAAATTACAAACATCAATTATTAGTTTACGCTAAAAGCTAATTGAGATAAGAAGACTTGAAATTCTTTATTTTTCTAATTACAATTTTTTAAATCTTAATTATTACATATCATTATAATGGTTAAATCTGAATGGTTAAATGATTTTTAATCAAATACACTTGATAAAATCTTATTTTCAATATTTAGTTATGTAGAAATTTATTTATCTTACTATATATATATATATATATATAAATATAAATAATATAAGAAATATAAACAAATTAACAAATATATATATATATATATTATATATTTCTTATTACTTATATAATAGATAACCAATACTTAATTACACAGCTACAAATTATCAACTAAGAACTCTTTTATTTGCATCTTTTTTGTTATTTTACACCTTTCAAAATCAAAGTAAATATGTCTACCTAATTCAACAGTAAAAATAAATTTTTACTATAATATTTTTAATAATAAACTATAATTTTTAAAAAATTAATTCCTATTTTTTTTTCATTTAATTATATTTAATGAAAAACCTTCTATTTCTAAGGTGTTTTTATTCTATTTTATTTATTTTTATTTTCTATCTGTTTCTCACTTTTTTTATTTTTCTACCTAACAAACTTTGTCCTATGCTATTAAGATTGTATTTTACATCATGGCTTTATCTTGTAATTATTGACTTCAATTCCTGCAAAGAACGTTTTCATTTTCTATTTTAATAATACTTTATATTTTTAAATAAATAAAAAATACTATCATATTTCTTATCTAATTCTCTTCAAACAAATTTATCTTTGTCAAATATAGTTTAATATTTATTTTCTTTTTCAATTATTTCAATTATTTTTTTATTTCTTCATGTTTTTCTTCAGGTAAATAATTATTTTGATCCTAAACTAGATAAACACTTTTAATTTTGGTCTTTAAAAAATTCAAAAAGGTTTTCATTTAAAATTTACTAATTATGTTAATATCCATTCTTTTTGTAAAAATATGTTTTATAACTATTGTCCATTAGTATTAAAAAATGTAAAAGTATGAATAAGATAAATAAAAAAATAAATTAATAAATAATTTAACATATTATTTGTCATTATATAACATATATTCACATAAGTTAAATAATTAAAAAAAAATAATTTGTAAATTTTTATATTTTTTTAAAGATAAAAATGATTATATAAAAACTTTTAACCTAATAAGTATAGGTGGGAAGTGTTCTCTTTCATAAACGCAACGCGACAGATCCAGCCTAATTTTCTTTTTATATTTGACCTGTCCAAATGATTGAGTTTTATATTATAAATATCGATTTAATATATATTTATATTTAAAATGTCAAAAAAATTTATATTTATATTTAAAATAAATTTTTATAATTGAAAAATCAGATCTTTATAAGTGAAAAATCAATATATCGTAGCCGATAAAAATAGTCTATTACAAACATTGGGTCCAGCTTAACTTGTTCCCACTTTTACATTAACGAAGGTTTATTTATTTTTATCCATTGTATCACATTGTGATTTTGAATCATATCTAGCACACCCATGAATCTTTTAAGAAGAAATAACACATGTTTAAACAATCTAGCAGACATTATGATTTTTTTTCCTTAGAGTATTTTTTTATGAAATATGTAATATAATAATTCTCAAAATACATTTTAATAGCTGCTTATAATTTTTTTTCTTTCTTCATATATTATGAATTCTTCCAAAGTACACATTCTTGTCAACTCTACATTGATTAATTTTTGTGTAATATAAAATTACAAAATTATTTATCATTACATAATAGTCCTATTTCAAATCAATTTTATTTCGCAGTCAACTGCTGCAATAAGCAACCAACAAGTCAACTCACTCCCATATACGTATTTCTCTATCTTCACATTTGATAATCGGTTGTCTGATTGTCTACCAAATATTTTTCAGTACCTGACCCGTAACACCTTTAATTGGTTACCTCCATTCCTATTTGAAACACAAATGCACAAAATCAAATATAATAAAAATGCATCAAGTAATAACTACATAAATTCTATTGATATGTCTCGAATTAATTACTTCTTCATTTTTCAACTTGTTTTAATTTAACCACAATTATACTTTTAAAAGTCAAATCGAAATGCGAATATGGTAAATTTAATAATCAAAGTTCATTCAAAACATACATTTTAGAATAATTATAAAAAACAAATGCTTGTGTTTGAATATATAACTTATATTTATCTCACCATACTGTTCAGGGTGATTGAGAAGGTTGAGTGTCAGTACAAGTCTGCTCTCTAGTAGCATAGCTTGAATTTGAGACATGTCTTGCACCAATTTTAGATTATATTGTTCGGAATCAGAATTTATATACTCTACACATGTCCAATTCTAGTGAAACTTGAATGAAATTTCATGAGGTACGCAACCTATGAGACCAAGCCCAGCAGTACCAAATTTTTGACATTCAAGGTCATACAATTACTGCAATTTACCCAAAAAATTGTGCTTAATTGCAAGTGTATATGTGAATTAACTTTTTTACAAAACTTTTGAAAAGAATTAATGTTTAAAATAGTATTTATCAGACAAGTAATAATATTAATAATGATCTAAATTAGTTAAAGAGACGATATAAATATTAAAGGATGTAAAGAGATAAAAACAACTATAATTACAGTTACCATTAATACAACTTAAAATTTTATCAAAAAGAAAATATTTACTTGAGAATTATAAAATAAGTGAAAAAAATATTTAACTATAAAAAAAAGTGCAACTTCTTAAAAGACTAGGAATAAGAAATGCAACAATGTTATTAGAGAGAAATAGATAAATAATAAACAAAACAAGTGGTTCATCAAAATTTCAACCAACAATAAAGAAAAAAGAGGATTGGGTACATTATTAAGCTGATAATAAATAACTAGTTTACCTTGATGGAGTTTTGAAGTCTAGAAATAAAATGATCCTGATACTCTTCAATGGTGAACATCAAATTTCTAAAGGGCAAGTCATAAAATTTGAAAATGAAATCATTAGAGCCCGAAGAAATGACAATAAGAGCATCTCCAAGTATTTGATTAGTTTGATTTTTCGCTACAATCTTGACGAGTTTTGCTTTATAAGCTTTGAAAAATTCAACTTGCTTAGACATTGACTTGGCATTGAATAAAACCCTGGTCAACTTATCAATACCTGAACCAGTAGATGCAAAGGAAACACCAGTTAGGGTCTTGGTTTGTTAGGTTTGATTCTAAATAAGGAGGGACAATGGCTTTGAGCTTTAATCTAGAAGCAAGGAAGTCAGGAACCAATTGACCATTGGAAAGTCTTCTGTTAGGCTGGTGAGTATGGAAATCTTTTCCATAGGGTAAGTGATTTTCCAAGTTCAGTAGTGGCATGTTGTAGTTATTACTGCCTATCCACTAAAGAATCTCCAAAAGCTAAAATGGATGAGAATTTTTGTATAGTAATATTGGTCATACCAACAACATTCAGGAAAACAAGCATTGAAATAATATTGGTCATACCAACAACATTCAGGAAAACAAGCATTGAAAAAATAAGGTGGAGTGTGGGTGTTATTGTTGTACTCTTGTGATTGAACTGCAAAACACGACTTAGATGGGATAATGAGTAGAAGCCTTTAAATTCTACCTAGATACTACTTATGTTGAATTTTCCCCTGGAGCCTTTAAATTCTACCTAGAAGCCTTTGAGCTTCAGTCTAGAAGTAAGGAAGTCAAGAACCAATTTTTCATTGGAAAGTCTTCCGTTGGGCTGGTGAGTTGGGAAATCTTTTCCATAGGATAAGTGATTTTCCAAGCTCAGTAATGACATGTTGTACTTATTATTGCTTGTGTCCACCAAAAAATCTCCAAAAACTAAATTGGATGAGAATTTTTGGTATAGTTATATTGGCCATACCAACAACATACAGGAGAATAAGCATTGAAATGATAAGGTGGAGTGTGGGTGTTATTGTTGTATTTTTGTGATTGAACTGAAAAACACCACTTAGATGGGATGTTGAGTAGAAGCCTTCAAATTTTACCTAAATACTACTTACATTGAATTTTTGCTTAGTACTCAATCTGAAGTGAAAAAAATATAAAAAAAAAAAATTTCTTTATGTCTATCTATAATAATAGAAATACTCACAATGATCATTTTCACTAAATGATAAAAAAAAATTATTACATAAATTAGATTGACTAATATAATATATATCATATTTTACATAGGATATTATTAAAAAAAAATAAAAAATCAATATGATTTTTATATAAATTAAAATTGACTAATACATAGGTTAAATAATTGTTGTCGAAGAAATTAACATGAAGAAAATTTACAAATAAATTTAGGCATAGACTAATATTAATTTATTAAAAAGATATATTTTTCTTATTTTCTTCTTTTATAAATGTTTTATTACATAGAAATCTAAAAAAAGATTTATATGTGAACACTCTTGATTTATGTTTTTCTAATACATTAGTAAAGACAAAGTTGTTGTTTTTTATCATCAAATTTTATTAGAAGAGAAAAATTTAAATATATTTTGATACAAATACATTAGGTTTTTCGGCTGGATTTTAGCTTTCTTTTACTAGCTCAATTTTTTTTTTGAAATGCTTGATAAATAAGTCTGGAATAAGTTTTTTTAATAGCTTCCCGTTACTAGCTCAAGTTTTTCTTTCTTTTTTTAAATGCTTGATAAATAAGTTTGAATAAGTTGCTCTAATAGCTTCTGGGTACTACTTGAAAATAACCTCCATGTTAAGTGTTAATTTCTAACTTTTAATCTCTTATATTTTATTTTTATTTTATTCTTAAAGTATTTATTAAATTTCTTTATTATCACTTTTAAACAAAGTACAATTTCATATCAAACAGATATTTTATTTAAATTAATTGAAAATATATAAATAAAAAATTAAATAATTAAAATTAAATGATATAATTATAATAATTTATTTATAAATAAAATTACTAAAATAAAATAAAATTTAAAAAATAAGACTATAAATACTTTACAACATATTTTTATCAACAAAACAAAATTAATTAAGTATTTAATAAGAAAAAATATTGAAGATATTGTTCTTTAAACTTTTTGTATCATAGGAAAAGTTTCAATTATTATTATTTAAAAAATATATAAGAACTCCTCAAATAAACACAAAAATCAAATGCGAAAAGGATAAAGAGAAAAAAAAAAGTAACTTTATATACAAAACCCTAATGCATAAACCCTTCTTTATATTCTACTTACTGTCTTTCTATGGTAAAACCGTACCTGGAAGGTCATATGTACAAAAGTCTACTTATTCAAAATGATTTGGCCTATTACCATTCTTCTCGTAAGTTATATTATTTAATTTTAAATGATTAGTTGATTTGTTATTTCAAATATTGTTATTGGTAATATTATCTGATTTAATTATATTGAAATAAAATTTATACTATTGTTGAATTTATTGATGAAAGACTTATAATACAGTATTTGAAACATCTTGTTTATGTTTCTCTATCGATCTCTAAGTCTAATTTCCTCCTCCTCACTCGATTCCATCCCACTCCCCTCACCTTAATGCCTTCACTCCATCTTCTTAGGTCATTCTGACATTTCTCAAGATATTAGATGTGCTTGATTCCAGGCCACTCCCCTTTATCCTAATGCTCTCACCCAAACTTCTTAGGTCTTTCTCCAACCCCATGATGCTTCATTTCAAACCACTCCTCCTTGCTCTAATGTCCTCACCCTATCTTCTTAGGTATTTCTGTCAATCCTATGATATTAATAGTGCTCGATACCAGGCCACTCTCCTTACCCTGATGCCCTCACCACAATTTCTTAGGTCTTTCTATCAATCCCAGGATGCTCGATTCCACCCCACCCTTAACCCTAATGCCATCACCCTACCTTCTTAGGTCTTTGTGTCAATCCCTGGATATTCGTAGTGCCTGATTCTAGGCCACTCCCCTTACCCTAATGCCCTCACCCCAGCTTCTTAGGTCTTTCTACAAATCCTAGGATATTAGCAGCTTCTTAAGTCTTTGTCTCCTTCATAGGTCTTTCTCTTCAAGTGTATCACTAGGTCTAGGTAGTCTGCTTAACATCTTCTTAGATCTTTCTCTCCAGTTGTAGTCCCAAGGTATTAGGATAGTGAAGAAATAAAACCACATAAAGTCTTTGAGCTAGTGCAGGCAGTCCGTATAAATCATATGCCAAGAAGTAGAGTAGGACTATGAAGCTTATGGGGTTAGCTTCTTAGGTCTTTCTGCCAATCCCAGGATATTGGCAGTGCCTGGTTTCAGGCTACTCCCCCTTACACTAATGCTCTCAACCCAGCTTCTTAGGTTTTTCTGTTAATCCCAGGATATTAATAACTTCTTAGATGTTTCTCTCCAGGTGTAGGTATTATGCTTAGTAGCTTCTTAGGTCTTTCTCTTTAGGTGTAGTCTTAAGATATTAGGACAGTGAAAAAACAGAACCACATAGAGACTTTTAGCTAGAGCTGTAGTTCACATGTATCATATGCCAAGAAGAAGATTAGGATTGTGAAGCTTATGAAGTTAGCTTCTTAGGTCTTTATGCCAATCCTAGGATGTCCGATTCCAGGCCACTCCTCCTTACCCTAAAGTCCTCACCCCATCTTCTTAGGTCTTTCTGCCAATCCCAGGATATTAACAACTTCTTAGGTTTTTTCCTCTAGGTGTAGTCCCAGGATATTAGGACAATGAAGAAACAAAACCACACAGAGTCTATCGTCTAGTGCAGGTAGTCTGCGTGAATCATATGCCAAGAAGCATATTAGGATTGTCAAGCTTGTGAAGTTAGCTTCTTAGGTCTTGCTGTCAATCCCACGATGCCGATTGCACCTTACTCTCTCTTACCATAATGTCCTCACCTTAGCTTCTTAGGTTTTTCTGTTAATCCCAAGATATTAGCAGTACCTGATTCCAAGCCAGTCCCTCTTACCCTAATTCCCTACACCAAGATTCTTAGGTCTACCTGCCAATCCTAGGACATTAACAGCTTTTTAAGTGTTTCTCTCCTTCTTAAATCTTTCTCCTCCATGTTTACATAGTCTACATAGTAGCTTCCTAGGTCTTTCTCTCCAGGCGTAGTCCCAAGATATTAGGACAATGAAGAAACAGAACCACATAGAGTCTTTCAACTAGTGTAAGTAGTCTGCGTGAATTATATGCCAAGAAAAAGACTAGGACTGAACCACAAAGAGTCTTTCAGCTAGCGCAGTAGTCCGCGTGAATTATATGCTAAAAAACCAGATTAGGATTGTGAAGCTTGTGAAGTTTCAACAAAACCAGATTAATACAGCGAAGCTTGTGAAGTTTCACAAAGTATTTCTGCTAGTGCATGTAGTCTACATGTACTCTAACAAATGAATCATATGTCAAGAACCAGATTTAAACGGGTGAGATAAGGATTTTCGGTCCTCTACTTTACTAGATAAGCTATCTCAATCATTCCTAATGCATTAACTTCATTTTTGTTTTAAAAGATTATAGGCCATTTTATTTTTAGCCTTTTAAAAATTTAAGACAATTAGTTTTTGTTTGCATAAATTTACATTTCAAAATTTCATAGTTGACAAAAAATATTAGGCGATAAAATTTCGTCTATTTTTATTAAAATCTAGATCAAAATCCAAGGTTAAATTATTGAAATTATGAATCAATTTAAATTTAATTAGTTATTGAATTGATTCAATTAATTTTAATAATTTAAGATAAGATTTTTTCATTTAAATAATTTATTTTATTTTTTATTTTTTAATATTAAAACAAATTACAAAAATATAATTAAGTTAAAAATATATTAGATTATTTTTCACTTACTTATATCTCTTTCATGTTATTTATATACATTCTGACATTGGCATCTTAATTCTCATTATGAACTATTAATTTCTCGTTACAATTAACTTACATGCTTTCATTTACATCTAAAGTGCATTCATTTTGACATACTAATAGTATGTGTTCATTCTAAGAAATTTACTTCTTTTATTTTCATTATGAATAAATTTATTTTCCTTATGATATTATTATGAAACTATTACCTCTTGTCAATGTAAATTCATTAATTTTTGTGTGATATAAAATTATCAAATTATTTATTATTACATTTTTTAAAACTAATAAATTATTTTGTTTGACTTTTTAATTTTTTTATTGTTAAAATATTTGTGTAATATTTTTTGATAAGTAATCTTTTATTTATATAAACTTTTTGGAACTCTAAATGTTTTGGAAAGGAGGTTTACACAAACTAATTAAAAAGAAATAAACACGTTGTTTAAAAATTTTAATTATATCGTTGTTTTTTTTAGAGTAACTTGTATATTATAGTAATTCTTAAAATACATTAAAGGGAATTAAAGACAATTAAACAGTAACAATTAATCAATGACAATAATTAAATAACAATTAAATGTTCTTGATGTCTTTATAGCTTTTGTAGCTCATTGAGTCCTCTTTAATTCGATATATAATGGAGCTCAAATAGAGTTCTGTAGTGAGTGTTATGCCTATTTTAGTTAACTAGTTAAAACTGGAAATTTCAACGAATTAAAACAAAAAATAAATACTTAATGTCCAATTTAGGCAAACTCATAAATGCACTAAATCATGCTAGTTAACCATTAATAAAACTGTATTAGAATATAATAAATGCAGAGAAAATGATCAAAATAATAATGTATCAACAATATTGTTAAAATTTGATTTCCCTTTTTAAATGAATAAATAAAAAAATTATAACAATTATATCAAATATTGTAATAAATAATTAACATGTTAATACATGATTCACTGTTGTTGTTAATAGAGTGATTTTGAGATAAAATTAGTTAACATGTTAAATGACCCAAATTAATACAAAAATTATGTAATATATATTCTATAAGTTATTTTTTTCATTTAAAACCTAAACAACTATGTACCCTAATATTTTCTTAAAATAAAATTTTGGTAAAGTATATATAATCATAAATTAATTCATTTGATACTTATAAAATAATGTATAAGATATAATTATTGATGCATGAATTTTATTCATGCATTACATGAATTTATATACGCATTAAAAGAATTAGTTGTTATTTATTTTATTTTCCTACACAATTTTCTAATTATGAGTAATCAATTTACATGAAAACATTAATTGTTCTTTACTTGATTTTTCCATATAATATCATGAGTAGTCAATTTATAAAAAACATTAATTGTTATTTACTCCATTTTCTTGTTTATGAGTAGTCAATTTACTAAAAAAAAAGTCAATTATTAGTTACTCTTCTATAGAACTTTTCAGACAAAGTGTGTTGTCAATTTACTTTAAAGTATTAATTATCATTTTTTTTCCTATACTTGATTAGTCAGTTTACACAAAAACATTAATTATTATTTACTCAATTTTTTTATTATGAATAGTCAATTTACATTAAAATATTAATTATTATTTACTTTCCTACACATTTTTCTTCTGATGAAGGTAGTCAATTTACGTAAAAATGTTAATTGTTATTTGCTTAATTTTCCACATCATAGCAGTAAAAAAAAAAAAATTACTTTTTTTTCTACGTAACTATCGTGACCATGATCATGAGTAATCAATTTACTTTAAAACATCATTTATTATTTATTTCCCACACAATTTTTTATATTAAATTTTGGTCATAAAATATTTACATAAAATCATTAGCTATTACATTATGTAATAAATCATTTCTTTATCCTCCGAAAGAATTATTTCTTTGATAAAAAGCATTAATTGTTATATTCCTAACAAATTATTTAATAAATAATATTTTAATATTTTTTATTTTTAAATATAATTTAAAATAATTTTTTTTGGTAAATAATTTATTTAAGATATATTTTTGTCTTCAAGATATATTTCTTTAATATATATTTAAAATTTTGAAGATATACATTTTTTAATATAATATTTTTAAGATATAATTTTTTAAAGATATATTTTTTATTATTAATAATATTTTTCAATAGTGTAACAGAGGTTAGTAAAGTTATTTTTAAATTGAATAACAACTAACATTTAAATTAAATAACAACTAAAATGAATGTATTGTACAACGTAATATTATTATTATTGTACAATATAACATAAAAAAGAAAGTAAATCCTTATTTTTGTTATGATTTTTAAAATTATTTTGGAGGATTTTATTTTTCTTTAAATCTTTAATAATATGTATCCAAAACAAAGTTAAAGTAATTTATTTATTTTTGAAATAGTTATTATTTTATATAATTATAACTACAATATATATCTTACAGAACATTTAATTTATAAAATTGAAACCATATATTAAATTGAAATCACATATTTATATAACTAAAACCATATATAAAGAATTATAGGAGTTATGTGTAGAAAGAACATTTTAATAATTGACTCTATTTTATATTAGTTACATGCATTATCAGATGATAACCAATATGTTGGGAATTAAACTTGCTCCAAAACATAACAAGGGAGAAAGAAAAAAAGCACACAAAAAGATTAACATGGTTCTGTGTTTCAAGATCTAATCTACGATCTTTTTGGGATAAAATACACATCTATGTGTAATTTTTGAACGGAAAAATCACAAACCCTCACAATAGTGTGATTTTTGAACGGAAAAGAAAATCACAAACCCTCGACACAATGTGATCTTTGAACGGAAGAAAAATCACAAACACTCACCACAATGTGATTTTTGAACAAAAGAAAAATCAAAAACCCCCGACATAGTGTAGTTTTTGGACGGAAACTACAAACCCTCGCCATAGTGTAGTTTTTAGACGGAAGAAAAACTACAAACCCTCACTACATTTTTGAAACACACTACCCAAAATCTAAAACATCCATTATATATTCAAGGATGTGGTGAAGTGAATAAAACCTAATCCTCTACCTTATATAGATTTTTCACTCATATCTCTTTTTAATACTTTCCGATGTGGGATTTTAAATCAACAAGTCATCACGTAATTTTGAATTAGTTTTCACGTAATTGATATTTCTAAACAGAAACCAAATATCAAGTAAGAGATTTTTATTTTTTTTTATCTTCTGTAATCTTACACCTTTCAAAATCAATGTAAACATGTTTACCAAATTTTTGTTTCATCTAATTATCTTTAATGGAAACCATCTATTTCTATATAATTTTTATTCAATTTTATTTATCTTTATTTTTTTATATATTTCACACCTATTTTTTCTTTTTTTCAACCTAACAAACTTTGTCCCGTGCTTTTATGTTTGCAATGCTTTCTTCTGCGTCACTTATTTCTTTGGATTTTGTAGTATCGCTTTATCTTGTAATTATTGATTTCAAATCCTACGAAGAATGGTATAGTTTTCATTTTTTAATTTAATAATAATTTATACTTTTACAAAAATAAAGAAAAATTCTATCATATTTTTTTTATCTATTTCTCTTCGATCAAATCTATCTTTTATCAAATATAATTTAATATTTATTTTATTTCTCAACTATTACAATTATTTTCTTTTTATTTCTCTTATATTTTTCTTCAATTAAATAATTATTTTAATCCTAAGCTAGATAAAAATTTCATTTTGATCTTTAAATTAAAGTTTTACTTATTATCTTAATATTTTTTCTTTTGTAAAAATATGTTATATAACTATTATCTATTAGTATTCATCAAAATATAAATAAGACAGATAAAATAATACATAATTTAAATCTTGCATAGAAAAAACATAATAAAATTTTTTTAATTTGTATGTAATTTGTGTAATAATATTTAATTTTTGAATATTTCACGAAAAATATCAGTAATTAATTAGATTAATTTAACTAAATTATATAATGTTAATAAATAATGAAATACTCCATATATTTTTAATTTTAGTAATTAATATTCAATATTTTCATTCAATACAAGGTGCATGGAAAAAAAAAGTAGGGCTACACAACAATGGTTAATACTCCTTGAAACCTGGGTCAATACTAAGCCTATCTCTCTTAAAAGAGAAAAATTTGTTATGAGTTCTTATAGTTAGAACCTGTTTTGACAAAAATTTGTTATGAGTTCTTATAGTTTGGGACCAATTTTGACTATTTTTTTCTAAACAATAGTTTTTTTTATTTAATTTGCTGTTGAATTGGCTTTGGACTTCTTTCTCTTAAGTTTCTTTCTCTTAAGTTTCTTTCCTCCTCTCCATCTGATATTCATGCTGTTTTTTGAGTTTGAGTTCAATCTCTTTGAGTTCTAGAAAATAATTGAGTTCAATCTCTAATTCTCTTAAGTTTCTTTCATGTATCCATTCTGATATCCATGCTGTTTTTTGAGGGTATTTAAATCTCTTTGAGTTCTAGAAAATAATTTATTTTATAAAATAGAAAATAATTGAAAATAATTTGTTTTATAATTCTCTTAAGTTTCTTTTATGATATCATGATATCTTTTTAAGGTACTTAAATCTCATTGAGTTCTAGAAAATAATTTATTTTATAAAAAATTCGTTCTTTTCGAAAAGATATATATCAGATTAAATCATCAATTAGATAATTAAATATTATTTTTAAAATAATTTTATATTCAATATTTTATTTTTAATATTTTTATTCATATAATTATTAATAATTTAAAAATTAAATAAGAGAAATTTATTTTATAAAAGACCATACAAGCTATCTTAACTATATATATTTTTTTTTAAGATTTTTTCTTAAGAAAATATTGTTTAGGCGAATCTAAGCAAGATTGTCCATTATAAAAGCTATCATATAAATAGCTGTTTATAGGAATATTTTTCAAGAACATTTATTTTATATAATTAAAATTATGTATAAAAATTTATATTAAAATTTTTTAAAACTTTATATGATTAAAAACATGTACAAAAATTTATATTAAAACTTTTTCCTTTGAAAAATGGTTATATTTTAATTAAATTAAAAATACAAAAATTAAGATTATACTAAAATTTTGAGTTATTTTCTCATCGGACGAAAATAATTTAGATAGTTTTGATCATTTATTATTAGCAATTTAATATAAATAAATATTATTCATTATCAGCGACATAAATATTTTTTTTTTTATTTATGAAAGATTGTTTTTATAGCACAAACCAGGCATAACACAACAGCACACAACAGCATGTAAACCGAGATTTGAACACAAACATGTAAACTCCTAAAGTTTGAGGTTTGATAATAATTAGGTGTGACACGAGGCACATGTGCAATCTGTTCCACATTTGCATCCATTTCCAGTAGCCACATTCTTGGCACACGAGCATGGATTGCAGTCACAGTGCTCCCCACATGAACATGTCACGTGATCACCTCCTCCGGTGACACTTGCACTACTTCTACACCTGTCATTTGTGTAATGATATTTAATTTCTAAATATTTCACTTAACACATATATATATATATATATATATATATAAATAATTAATTAGATTAATATAACTAAATTATATAATGTTGTAAATATTTCTCTACATTAAAAAAAATTAATTTTTAATCTTTATCTCAACTTTTAACTACCCAACCCTATCTGAGAATAGAATATCATAAAGATATTATTAACACAATGACTTGATGTTGCTGAAATTATGAACATAAATAAATAAGAAAGGTCATTGTTAAAATTATGAACATAAATAAATAAGAAAGAGATCACCTGCAGCCAGAACCACCAGTACATGGAACTGTGCAGCCACATTTATTATCACATACTACCACTCTTCTTAGTGCACCTACCCGTCCAGAATGACCCATATATGTATGTGTAGCATTTTGTATATATGACAAGAGAATAACAAATGTTGTCTTCATACAACTTCACACTCTACGTGGCGACAACTTTACATGCAATTCAACCACGTAGATATAGAGATATGTAGAACTAGAAATACTAAGAACAAACACCAAATATGTAGAACAAACACGAAACTATCCATACAAATTAATCTAGTTGAATGATGACACGTGTCTTGTTAGTTGTCAACTCCTCACTAGATAAGCACAGATTCATTTGTTAGTTTGGGCCTCACTTCCTTCACTTCTTCTTAATTTATTTATTTTATTTATATTATGATAATTAGTTTTAGAGTAAACAATTACCATGTTAATAATTTGTATGATGTGAATTTATCGAAAATTACAATATAAATAATTTTGTTTGAAAAAATATTAATAATAATTTCTATTTTATAATAAATAAATTTTTTATTAATAATACATTATTCTTATTTTTCATTTTGGTGATATAATGATTTGAATAATGATATTTAATATTATTTATTTTTCTATTACCTTGATAAAATTATTTGTATTATAATTATATATTTTCCAAACTTATGATGTTTTTTTTTATTTCTCTTTTTCTACTGTTCTTAATAGTTACATTTGTTTTTTCTTTTGATGATAGGATGTTGTATATAAACTAACTCTAATAATACGAAGAACATGTCATTTATAAATTTATAAATGTACACGTTATATTATTTAATAATAATCAACTGAAAACGTATTTGCTTAATATTTTTTTATTTATATATATATATATATATATATATATATTATTAATCAGAATTTATGGTCCGTTATAATATTGTTATTTATAAGATTATATATGTAAAATTTAATAATATTTTAATATTATTTATTCATTTATTGATAGAATAATTTACCTTACAATTATATATTTTATTTATTTGAGATAAAATATTAAATTACCATTGATTTTATTTTTAAGTAATCCTGTCCTAGTATTGGTTATATTTGTTTAAATATAACACGGTAAATAATTTACTAAGACACACTAATAATATTTTTTATTTAATTTTTTTTTCACATTCTTAATAGTTATATTTTTTTTTCTTTTCACTTTATCGCAGACTGTTACACGTAACTAACTCTAACAACACATCATTGTGTGATTTATAAATGTAAACCATCGTTCAATAGTAATTAATTGATGACAAGTAATTCACTTGATACTCCAATGTTTATATTATATTAATATTAATTAGAATTTATTGTGTTTAATTTTTAAATATGATATTTTTATTATACATACAAAAATTTTAAAATATTTAAAATTTATTAAAACTTTATTGTAATATATAATATGATATTAAAAGAAATATTTTATTATTTATGTAAACTGCCACACAGATGGCACTTAGTTTTTTCAATTTTCAAATCAAATCAGAAAGCAAATTGGAACAAGAGATTCCTTTTTCCAAGCCATTTTTTACTGTCTTATGTATGGTGAATATCAAATATTTTAAATTTTGTAACTTATAATTTATTTACATACAAATATTCATTCTCTTATTAATTAGTTTTTCTAACTTAAATTGATATCATAAGCTTTTAAATATGTCAACCGATTAAATAAGCTTTTAAAAAATTTGAAAGCTTTTAAAAAAATTTGAGGGTAAAAGTCCGGAGTGAGTTTGAAAATACTTTTTTTAGGGGTTATTTTTTAATATGAATATAGTTGTTCCACTTTAGTTTATAAGGAAGATGAACTAATTTTTTTGTCTTCACAAGGTAATGATACTTGTTTAGGAGAGTTGTTGTGGAGCAGACAGGTGGCTAATTTGTAGTGGTTACATGATGACGTAGCAAAAGTCGAACTCAGAAGTTCGTCTGACACGTGGCAAGCTCTGATTGGGCAGTTAACATAAGTTTTGACCAGTTAAAAACAACAATAAAACATAATTTTAAATTACAATCAAATCAAGTAATAAGATCCTTTATAAGTAGATATTTAATAGGTAATGAATATGCTCAAGTAGTTGATGATGCTGATGTAAATCTTATGATTATTCATTTTGAACAACCGGGCATGGGTCATATAGAATTATGTGTAGAAGTACCTCGTCATATAATAATGATGATTGTATTTTTGAGAATGACAGTTGTAGCTCATATTATGAATGTTGTACGAGATTAAATTCACACTACAAGAAAAATAAGAATTAGACACAAAATAAATTTTGTCTTGTTCTGGTGAAATATTCTTTTTTAAAAAAATTAGACATGGAATTAGAGATGGAAATGTTTCTGTGTCTAAATGAATAGAAGATTTCGTGTCTAATCCGTTTTAGAACTAATATTTTTAGCAGAAAAAAATATTTTATGAAGACAATTTGACACAGAATTAGACATGGAATTTGTGACGTGTCTAAATTGATTAGAATTTCTGTGTCTAATTTCGTGTCAAAATCAATTTTTTTTTTGTGTTTAGTTTATTTTTCAACAATTTAGAGATGAAATTACACATGCATTTATTCATGTAAAAATTTGGAATTTTTTTTATTAAAAAATAGAAATTTTTTTTCTCATTTTAGTCTTTTATTTTGTTTATTTTATTTTTTCCTTTTCTTCTTACGCTTAAATTTTAAATTTTTGAAATCTCTTTTCCCCTTTCTCTAATACTCCTCTTTAATTGCTTGAATATAAAACCCTGCAAGTTTTGATTTCAAATTTGTTTTCCGGATACCCTCACTTGGTCTAGGACTTTATTATTTTGTAGGAGATTAAGAAAACATGGAGAGCCGGAGTTTGGCCTTGATCTTGAGATCGAGAGAACAACTCGCTCACTCTCAAAAGTAAGAAAAGAAGCAAGAGCACAATTTCCAGTAGACCCTATCAATATGAACATGGATCCTCCACAAAATGACCAACCGAGGACCCTTGCTTAGGAGAGCAGGAGCAACCTGAGATTTGACTCATCCATCGTATTACCACCGGGCATTACACACAACGAAAACGGGCATCTCATTCCCTATTTTTGCCAAAATGTTCAGTTTCATGGACACCCTCACGAGGATGCAACTGACCACATTAGAAACTTCCTCTACGAGTGCAACCATATGATTAGCAAACCTGGAGATCACTAGATTACGATTTTTCCCATACACACTTCATAGGGAGGCCGAAATCTGGCTACAGGCGCAACCTATAGGTAAATTTTCAAATTGTGCTAACCTTGAGGAATGCTTTTTGAACACGTTTACCAATGAAGGTAGGCGAGACAGCCAAGCCCGTGCTATATATGCCTTCAAGATGGAGGATGATGAGAACTTCGCACAGGCCTGATACAGATTTAGAACACTCCAGGCAAAATGTCTCACGTAGGATATAAACAACATCGTGCTGGTAGAATTATTCATTCAAGGACTAAAACATGAAGATCTAAGAAACCTTGACCTGGCAGCTGGAGGATGCCTACGAGAGCTCAAAACAGCAGAAAAATGCCTCAAACTATTCGATATAATGGCACGATCTTCGCAACCCAGTAAGAGGGAAACCTCAAACCTCAAAGGTGTACATGCGTATCCACCGAAACTGCTCTTGAGGCAAAACTAGAGGCACTTAAAATAAGCCGCCAACGCTTGGAGAAATTAGTGACAGAAAATGCAGGGAAAACAACCACACCATCCACCACCGAACCGTCGTAGCAAGCACAACCATCTGTGTGTTCAAATTGTGGAGGTAATCCTTACTTTTGTAGTTGTTTTTCTGCTAACGAATATGTTAATTATGTAGGTCAACAACAAAGGTTCAGCTACAATAATTTTGGGAATTCCGACTATAGAAACCATCCTGGTTTCTCTTGGAAAGATAATTCTCAAACACAAAAGCCTTCGTTCCAGCCTCAACAAGAAAAAAGAACGATTTCAAGGCCTTGTCTAAATAGATCGCGGATAGCTGCAAGATGCTCTCTGACAACCAAAATGCGTTCAGGGAGGAGGTGAACAAACAATTCACAGAATTGGCAAGCAACCAGAAAAATCAATACACAAAGTTCCTGGAAGCTTTCAGCAAAACTGAGGTAACCATCTCGTTCCTTGAAGCTTTAAAATTAATGTCGGTTTATGCTAAGTTTATGCAGGAAATTTGCACCAAAAAGCGCAAGCTACCAGAAAAAGAAGTAGTGGTCTTGAATGAAGAATGTAGTGTTGTCTTGACCAACAAGCTACCACCTAAAAAGAAAAATTTGGGAAGCTTCACGATCCCATGCTAAATCGGGGAGACTTACTTCCGGAGGTCATTATTGGATCTTGGTGCAAGCATTAACGTCATGCCCCTATCAATATTCCAAAAGTTGGGGGTGGGAAAATTAAAGCCCACAAAGGTTTCATTGCAGTTAGCGGACTGATAGCTAGCATTCCCAAAGGGTGTACTAGAGAACGCACTAGTACAAGTTAACCAAATGATTATCCTGACAGATTTCATCGTGCTTGATATGGAGGAAGGCCGGGAAGTACCATTAATATCGGGAAGGCCCTTTTTAGCAACTGCAGGAGCATTGGTTGATGTGGACAAAGGAGAGCTAACACTGAAAGTTCTTGGGCAGCATGTCACCTTCAACGTATTTGAAGAAGCCAAGCGATCCATGGAGAAAAATTTGTGCAAAGCGGCAAATACCTTGGACCACATCACATTGGCATATGAAGACCTAGGTAATGAACTGAACCCTACTCTTAATTTAGCTTATGATATTAACATTGCAGGTTCAGTCACTCTTAGGGAAGGGGAGTCACTTGTTCAAACCCCTTCTTCGGCAAAGGACCACAACCCAAACCCGGAGATAGATCCAGAAAAATCCAATAAACCGGGAGGAGTAACGTGGAATGGAGAACCTAAACAAGAATCACATCACTGTTGTGATAAAGGTAAGCATCCTTCTTTTCTAAACTGCATAAATTCAATTGATGATGATCACGATTCGTAGGTGCAGCTACAAGCAACTCCTAACTTAGGGCAAACTACTGTCATTGGACTATTGTTGAACACAAGTGATGATGGAGATCCTATTGAGCACAAGAACTCCATCCCAAATTGTAGTCCAACATGAGACGAAGCTCAGTCCAACTTAGGGACTTAAAAGCAAAGTGCTAACGGGAGACAACTTAAAAGCTCAGTTTCCTTTCACTACTCACTACTTTAAGGCACGCAACTTAACTTTTATGCTTTAATATTCAGATTAGGATCTCTGTTAGGTATCTTGATATGTTTTTAGTTCTCTAGGAATTTGAAGAGACCATGAGTAGAATGCATGCTTAGGATGATTTTATTCGGTTGAAAGTGACTATTGCATGTTTGTATTGATAGCCTTAAGTTAATAATCATGCTACATTGCGAGTTAGAGTGCCAAAACATGATTTTTAAGATTTTCGAGCCTACCTCGCGTGAGTTACAGGTCACTATCAGCAACCACGCGCGAGGTGAATGACGCTTCAAATTCTTTAGCTTCAGAGGTGATCTCGCGCAAGTTGCAGAGCCATCTCAACAACTTCGCGCGAGTTAAACCTTAAAATTTGAAAATCTTCTCCCTCTGAGGCAAACCTTGCGCGAGTTAATAGTGTTGCGCGCGAGTTACCCACGATTTTCCAGAAAGTCTAAATTAGATGCTATTTTAAACATTCCAATTATATACCATGCATCTATAATATGAGGTTGACTATTCCATGCTTAAATCTCACTGTTGTGTATCCATTCTTGATTGATTATGCCTTGTTATATTGTGAATCCAAACATGAGCAAACTCTTGAAATCGATTGATTGCATGATGCCTGTTAGTGATTCTCCTTACTACACCTCTCCCTTTTACTTAATTGGCTTCTATGTTTATGCAGATGCATAGATCAAAGAGAAGTAAACGCCTAAATGGTGTAGGTCCTTCAGCTACACATATAGTAGAGATCAATGAGCAGAGCCTCACTGACGAGGACGCGAAGGAGCGCTATCAGCACACCATCAGTAGGGCAGTTATACCAGAGAGGCCCTTCACCTGCACCGCCTTAGTGAGTTGGGCACCTATTGCAACTATCCTAGAGGCTAGGCATTGGACATCATGGCTATCTAAGTCACTTGTCTTGGGTTCGCCGACACTAGTTCGCGAGTTCTACGCGAACTTTAGACATGAGGAGCATGGCACGGTGCTTCTCCGAGGAGTTCAGGTAGACTTCTCAACCCAGGCCATTCACACTTATTTTCGTATTCCACATGTACCACACTTCCGGAGTGCGACCCTGGAATTATCAGAGATTCTAGCCACCATTTGTGTACTGAGGGCCAGGTTCGTACACCAGATAGTCGCACCACCTCGGCTAGCCCGAGGGGACCTTGTTCTCACAACAAAGGTGTGGCTGAAGTTGATAGAGATGAGGGTGAGTCCAACAAATAGGCCTGGAGCAGTCCCTTATTCCAAAGCACTATTGATCTGGAGCACTATTGACAGGGGTAGAGATTCGTTTGGGAGACGAGATTAGGATGGCCATCAACGCCATCACTTCCAGCAGTTTTGGATTGGCCTCGATGATCACTGACATGGCCATAACTGTTGGAGTTCCACACTATGTCGGTGAGGTCGTCCTACTGAATCGTCGCCCATTCACACTCACCGACATAGCCCGTTTATATGAGGAGGCGCAACCACAACAGGAGGCACCAGCAATAGACACTGATGAGCTGATGGCCATTCCACCATCGACACCCTCCGCTCCATCCAGTCCAGCAACACCACCTCCCACCACCGAGCCGACAGCATCCTCCACTCACATCCAGGAGTTGTTGACCATCACTAGGGCATAAGAGGAGTTCCAGCACCAGTACCTCTACAGTCAGGGTCAGTAGCTGACGAGGATTGCGTAGCACCAACAGGCTCTGTTTGACTTCATCAGACCACCACCATCCGAGCAGAGCACCCTTCCTCCACCTCCGTCATCCCTCGAGACCTTTGAGGAGTTCTTTACCGCCCAATGGGGTTTCCCACCAGCCGGCCCTTCTCATTAGGTAGAGTAGTCCATTTTTCTTCTTACTACGATGCCGAAGACGGCATAGTTTTAAGTTAGGGTGGCTACTCATTCTATACTTTTATTTTGCTATTTAATTTTATGTTTTCTTTTAGAATAGGTTCATACTAGAATAAGCTTTTATTTTTTTTTCTTTTTATCATTTTTTTGTTTTCTTAATCATACTGAAGCATCTGCATTATTGTACTAAATCCTTATATATGCATGAGTGTTATTCTCTTGTTACCTTGAATCTTGATTTTGAAGAATGTTATTTTGATGGCTTATGTTGTGGGAAGCCAATTATTGCACTTCAAATTTTGTTCCTAGTACTAATAATGTGCTTGTGTTTAAGAAAATAGGAAAGAGGTAAAACCTAATTAACCAAGTTGATCCTAAATAAGTTGAACCAAGTGAAACATAAATTAGAAAATGATTTAGGCCTTCCTTGGCAGCCACAAAAAGCTTTCTCGGCCAACCTTAAATTTTTAATTGAATGATCGTAGTCACCCACTTTGAGCCTAAGCAGATTTTTCATAAAAAGCAATTTATGAGCCAATTATTTCCATCTTTTTGATAAATCTTTTTGAAAAACCCACCATACTTTAGGCTGGAAAATCCAAGTTTATTATGGAAAACTCTCTTAGTTTGAAATGCATGTGTTCAACAGGGAAAAATCAAACCTCCAGAAAATCACAAAAGCAATAAAAAATATCACCAATTTGTGATCACCAAAAAAATTAGAAATTGTTGAAAAAGCCACTAGTTTGTGGCACCCAAAAAAAATATAATAAAGAGGTATTATTATAATCCCTTGAAAATCAATAAAGAGCACAAAATCAATTAAGTGCTAAGAGATTATCTAGATAACATCTTGGGGTCTATGGTTTCTTAAGCTGAAGATTGGTAATGAGCTTAAAATTGACTTGTCATCATACCCACACCTAAGCCGAACATTACAAGCTTTATAATGCCCTATTGATTCTAGTGAATGCTAACTTGTGTGGAAGATAATGCAGGAAACACATGAGGTGAAGAGGGTAACACTAATTTCCGAAATCTGAATCCACTTAATCTCATTGGGAACTTGGAACAAATATCACACACACACGGATAACCACTGTCATAACCTGAAATGCATGCAGTACTAACTCTCTTATGCAGTAAGTTAAAGTAATCCAGGGATGAATTACAATGAAAAACTCGGTAACTTGATTTCTCATTCATCATAAGCAAGGACTGGTACAATTTACTACTAAGAATTGTGAGCTCAAATGTTATTTGGGTTATGTTAAAAATAATTACTGAAGTTTTAAAAATCTCTTTTGTTTGAGGGCAAACAAAGTTCAAGTTGGGGGTGTTTGATAACTCGCAAAAGTGAGTTATTTCTATGCTCCTTTTATAATATAAATTGCCCTTTGCACACACTTAATCCATCCAAAATAACTCTAAATTGGTCTTAATTCACAATAATTCGCATTAGAGCTTGTTGATGGTGTATTAAGTGTTTCAGGGAGAAAAGTAGCTAAAAACAGGTGAAATTGTGCTCAAGAAGGCATCTTTCGTACATTGGATCACAACTTGCGCGACTTGGAGCTCTAGTAAAGAAGAAAAGCTCTATAGGATCTCATCTCGCGTTCATCTCTTCTTATCTCGCGTGAAGACATTTTTCTTGAAGAGTAAGTTAACACTCTGGTACCTTATGTCGCATTCACCTCACGTTCAACAACATCATCTCGCGCTAGGTGATGTACCTTTAAGAAGAAGTTAACTCTCTAGCGCCTCATCTCGCTCATAGCTCCTTCATCTCGCGCGAAGGGATTTGGAGTATAACACAAGGTTCCTCTCTGGAACATGAACTCGCGCGATCTGTATATTGCTTCGAGCGATGTAGACTCGCACAAGGCCCAAGTCCATTTCAATAAACTATAAATAAACCTCATTCAACAAAATTTCATTATTCAGTCCTTAGATAATTTCTTAAACCTAGTTCTTAGAATCTCGATGGCTAAACCTAGACGGCAGCTGCTCTTCGGTTGAGATAATCTTCCAGTTCATAGACGACAACAGAATTCAACCACGAGGAAGGAGACTCTAGACTTCACTATGTATTCTCTTTCCATTATTTGTGTTATTTCTTTTACCACTATGAACTAACTCCCTCTTTGATTGGGAGAACGATGTAACCCTAATTATCCCCTTTATATGATTCTTGATTTTATTCAGTATATGTTTGGGTGTTTTATTCTTTGTTCTTAATGCTATTTGTTAAACTGAAAAGTTGATAAATTGATAAGGTAATGCGGACTGCACTTAATCATAATTGGACTCATGAACGAAACTCCCTAAGTAATTTGGTGTTAAGTTAAGAGGTTGAATTAATCCAGGTAGACATAGGAGACGTGAGTGATTTTGAAAGAAGCAATCACAGGAGCGGACATCTAATCCGAGGCTTTTTGACCAAACCAGTACTATTTGGATTTTTATTTACCAAAATAGTACTGGTTACAAAGTATTTACCAAACTAGTATGGTTTCGTGAAACCGCAAACTAGATTGCAGAACCAAAACCACAAATCATGCTGCGGATTCACCAGATCATGACATGTGGCACTTAAAAAAAAATTTTGGCAATGAAACCGCAAATATTTTTGCGGTTTCAGTATGAAGTGACACGTGGCCCTTTTAGGGCTCACGTGGTTGCAGAGGTGGAACTGGGCAAGACACGTGGCTAAACCGCAAAACCTTTTGCAGTTTCACCAGGTCTCGACACTTGTCAGTATGTGGTTGGTTGATTCAAAAAATTTGAAATGAATCCGCAAACCAATTTGCGGTTTCACTGAATCCGCAAGTCAGTTTGCGGTTTCATTGAATCCGCAACTTATTTTGCAGATTCAGTGAAACCGCAAACTGACTTGCGGATTCAGTGAAATCGCAAATTGGTTTGCGGATTCACTTTCAAATTTTGACGCCCTTCTCTTCCCGGGACCACTATAAATTGGTAAGAAAGTAAAATTTTTTTACTTTCTTCTTCTTCTCTCCGCACACCACATTTTACATTTACAGTGCTATCCATTTTTATTTTGCAATGGCTTCCTTATCTGCAAATATTGAAAAAATAGAGTGTGGGCCAGTGGAAAATGATGTGTTATGGTTACAAAAGGCCCACATTTCACAAAGATGTTTGGAACACCTGAAAAGTAGAAAGCTACAAATGAGGAGAACAGTTCCCCTTTATTTAGGACAACCAATTATTCCTGATGTTATTCTTCCGCTGTCAGAAGAGGCAGGTTTCCTATGGATTTGCAAGATTGACTATATGAAGGTATTTATTGAAATTAATAATTATTTTTATTTTTTTTATTATTGTGATATTATAATTTGTTACTTAGAATATTTAGGAAAGTTTTAATTTTGAAAATAGAGACTTAGATTTAGTTGCTAAGTTAGAGACTTTAAACTTAGATTTAGTTGGTAATTTGTTAGTTTATTACAAATTAAAAAAAGAAAAAACCCCAATTGTTTGTTAGTAGTTGAGTAGGTAATTGTTAGTAGTTGTTTGTTAGTAGTTCAGTAGGTAAAAGTCCCAGCTGTTTGTAATCTAATATTTTGTATTGGTAAATTTTGTTTGTAAGTTTATTATTTATTTTTATTTGTTACGAAATGTTCGTATATTATAATTCACTTTGTTTATTTGTGTGTAGCTTAATATTTGTTTTTGCTAAATTTTGTTTTGTTAGTTTATTATTTAATTTAATTTGTTACATAAGTTTGTATGTTATTATTTTATTGATTACGTAATTTGTTGTTAGGTAATTAGATTATTATTTAATTTAATGTATTACATAAGTTGTTAGTTTATTTCTTTATTAAATTTATTTCGTAATCCCATTGTTTTTTTTAATTACAATAGATGTTAATTTTTTTTAATTCATGTTATTATGAATTCGTTTTTACGTTTTATTAATAATTTTATTACCATTTTGTTACAGTTTGTTAAATTATGTTTTTATTTATTCTATACTATTATTTACTATATACTAATTTTTAATTTATTTTTGTTGAATTTATGTAGTAATTTATGTTTAATGTAATATTTTTTTTATAATAAATTTGTGTGTTTGGGTTTTTATTATAAAAAATGGTTTGATTATTTATATTATTTACCATTTATGTTAAAAAAAATTTGTCTCAGATACATCAGGGTCTCCTGAATGCCTTCATTGAGAGATGGAGACCTGAGACACACACGTTTCACATGCGTTGTGGGGAGTGTACGATTACCCTACAGGACGTTGGGATGTTACTTGGTTTACCAGTTGACGGTAAACCACTTATTGCTGATACACATTCACCCTGGGCTGATTTGTGCGAGGCGGTCTTAGGCATTAGACCGACAGCTGATGTGATGAGAGGTTCTCATGTGAAACTCAACTGGTTAGGTGATCATTTTGGTGATATTACAACTTTTTTGGGGGATCCACTTGCGTTACGCAGATATACACGAGCATGGATTTTGCGCTTTATTGGAGGTGTGATGTTTGTTGAAAGGAGTGGATTGAGGGTCTCTTTAAAGTGGTTGCACTTTTTGATTGACTTTGGGGAGATCAAGACGTACGCTTGGGGAGCTGCCGTACTAGGCAATTTATACAGAGAGATGTGTAATGCCACAAATTGGAAGAATGTGGGCATTGGAGGTATGACAGTGTTGGTGCAGCTTTGGGCGTGGGAGAGATTTTTTAGTTTGGTTCCACGCGTCATAGCACCTCATATTGGCATACACCCATTGGATACAGGTCAGTTTCAATGTATATTATTAGTAACTAAATTGTGATTTTTGTTAATCATATGTGTATTTCTTATTTTCTGTGTAGGTGGATACCTGTTATGCACCAGATTCACTTCGACCACGACATTGATCATATACGGTTGAAGTTAGATGTGATCCCAAATCATCAGGTAATTATTATTTTGACTTAAATTCATTCCAACCAGTTTAATAATTTTTTTATTTAATTATTAATCTTATCTTCATTTTTGTAGGTTGTATGGGAACCATATACTGGTCCTAATGTGCAACAGTTACCTGAGATTTTCCTTGGTGGGAGTGCTATTTGGAGAGCTGTAGTGCCACTGTTTTGTTTCCAGATAGTTGAGTGGCACCAGCCAGATAGGGTGCTCAGACAGTTTGGTATGAGACAGTTCATACCAACCAGTCCATCTCAGCTTGACGGTCTCCACCAGTTGACATTGAGAGGCAAAGAGGATAGACGTTGGACATCTTTGCTTCAAAGTGTATTGGACATTTGGGAGAATCGTATCCAGTACGTTGTTGACAGTGTTCCTGATTCTCGTCCGCTGAGTTATAATGATGATTACATGGTTTGGTATAGGAAGAAAACCATCATGTTTATTGACCCAAAGAATGCTCAGTCGGCTCGTTTGGTAAGATTTATATATTTTGTATAAATTTGATGTACTACTATAATTCTTGATATTTAATATTAGCATCATGGTTTTATTTTTAATTTTCAGAGTGAGATTTCTGAGCATCTCTTGTTTTTTTTCTACTCACAAGAGGTTGCTCACTACCCACCGATGTCATGTTTGCCTTGAGTCAGAGGTTGGCACAGATGAGTACTGAGTGTGCTAGGGTCATGGAGCCGGCTACGAGTGCCCCTCTTGGCGTGGAGAGGGTGCCTGTTGATGATGTTGATATACCGTTTAAGAGTGTGGAGACTGCGGGCTTATCTTTTAGGAGGACTGAGTTAGATCCACAGCCACACATCATCCCCCCGATACCTGAGTTTACTGAAGGCATGTACTATACTCCTTCACAGTTGACCCAGCCTCCATCTCAGTTGCATCCGATGTACCAGTTTCCGGGGACTTCATACACATCATCCAGTCATGAGCAGACCATGCCATCATATCATCCTTCACTTGCCCGACACCAGTATCAGCACAATCCAGATGTGGCTGTACATGATATATTTGGGACTTCACCTATGGGTACTGCCTCTATTGATTTCCATACACCCACTTCACAGGCAAGCCCACCATATACCATACCTGCTGATGCTGACTATATGGATGATCTTTTAAGTGGTGATGTTGGAGGTCAGTTCGATGCTGTTGCTGATGAGGGTCGTTCACCGCGACATAATCCTCAGAGGCAAGCACGTGGATGGGAACGATGGTGTGGGACGAGTCACAGGCACGGACATGGCAGACAAGATTAGTTTACTGTTATTTGATTTATGTTTCATGTTATAGCTTGGACTTTGTATGAACCATGAATAGTTTAGTGTATTAATTATAAAACATTTAGTTTATTCCAATTCACATAATCGTAACCAAAAGCTAACATAAATAATTTATGATTAAAATGAACACAACGTGGTCAAATAATTTATGATTAAAATGAACACAACGTGGTCAAATAATTTATGAAGTGTTTGTAGGACACAATCTTCTGTTATAACCTTCTTGACCACATTTTTCGCATCTTACTCTTCTCTGAGAAGGTTCCGTCCAATCCATTTTATTCCTAATTCTTGTCGATTTTGGTCTACCTTTACCTCGTACAGTTGCCGGATCAGGAATGAGTTTCCGTGGTTGTTGAATAGGTTGTAGTGCTTCTTCATTTCCCAACGGCCACCACTGACCTGAGTATGCATTCATGATGTACTCATTTTTGTAAACATTATCAACGAACTGGTAAAAGTCAATAGAAACATAGCCACACACAGCTATCACGTGTGAACATGGATAATGGAAAACCTTAAAACAACCACATTGGCAATATCGTTCACTTAACTTCACTATCCATTTTTGACCACCACGTTGTGTTCTAGGGTTGAATGCTTCCTCAACTTCAAACCTTGTCTGTTGTATGTCATAAACCCGTACTGTGTGAGTAGCTGCTTCATCTTGATATCGTCTAAGTAATTGTGAGACTTTTGAACAGTAAATTTGACCGTCTAGTAATTCCTGTTGAGCTTTAAGACCCCGCTTAACACAACACTCTCTACACCTGCTGTACATTGCCTTAACCAGTGCAGTGATTGGTAGATTTCTACAACCTTTAAAAACCTTATTTACACATTCTGAGAGATTTGTTGTCATATGTCCATAACGACGTCCCTCTTCGTCATACGCCATACTCCATTTCTCTTTTGAAATACCTTCTATCCAAGTACAGACCTCAGGGCTTGATTGACAAAATTTTTCAAGTTGTCGGTCAAAAATATGCTTACAAGAAGTATATCCTACAATATCCAACCGACATAGAACGTCAACATATAATAAAATATTATAAGCAAATCAAAACAATTTTAAAAAATAAATTAACAACAACATCATCCCACACATCATCCCATCTACGTACCTAATTTAACCAACATGCTTTTCAATTTTTGGTTCTTGAATTTGTGATTGAAATTGGATGCAATGTGCCTAATACAATAGACATGATAGGCATACGGTACATTCCAACCGTTTTGTTCATTTTCCATTGCCGACTTTATACTGCGATGCCTATCAGATATAACACAGATGCCTAATCTGTTAGTAACACGTTCACGTAATCTCCTCATAAACCACGACCAAGCTGATTGTGTTTCACCATCGACAACAGCAAATGCAAGAGGTAAGACACAACCATTTCCATCTTGTGCGGTGGCAATTAACAATGTTTCACGATATCTACCATACAAATGTGTCCCATCAACTTGTATAATAGGCTTACAATATTGGAATGCATCGCTACATTGTTTGTACGTCCAGAACACCCTTTCAAATTTTCTACATTCAGTACATCTTTTGTTAAGGACAAAATAATCATTATCACAAATTTCATAAAATGAACCTGGAGAGTGTCGTTTCATGTATTCCAGCCAAATAGGAAGTTCTGCATATGACTCAGCCCAGTCACCATACACAATAGTCATTGCTTTTTATTTACCTATCCATGCTTTCCTGTATGAAATTTGATAATTAAATATACTAGACACTCTTTCTTGCACAAGTCCGACTTTAATCGATGGATCTTCTCTAATCATTCCTGTGAAATTGAAGAAAATTCTTGGTAATCAATATTAACAACACATATGTAACTTGATAAAATTAAGTATGCGCATTCTTACCTAAAATGCACGTACTAATCAAATCAGAGTCTAAATTTTTGTGGTCTTGTGTCAAGCTGGGATTTAAACAAGTATGAGGACCTCCCCATTGCGTCACTTTCCATGTTTCTGTTTTCTTATATTGAATAGCTCGCATATAAAAAGGACATGCCACACTTGTATTACCTTCGTGGCAACGAACAATTAAACAACTTGGTCTGGAGTACATTCATCAAATATTGATTTAGACCCTTTTGTACTCCTTTCTTATTTTCAAATTCCAAACCAACATATAACTCTTGACCATAATCCCAGTTTGACTGCTTATTTACACCCCACATATCTTCTTCATCAGGGTAATCCCAATTGATGCCAGTGTAATGTGGTGTATTATGCCAAAACGGTAATTGACCTAAACATGACACAAATTAAATTATTTTTGTAAAGGTTTCATGGTTAATAATCCAATGTGAATGTAACATAAATTAATTTAGTACCTGTGTCCGACTGAGATACGAAGACGCACTTCCTGCCATAACAACTTCTACACATAATTCTATATGACCCATTTCGGGTTCTTCAAAATATGTTATCATCAAATTCACATCACCATCATCAACTAATTGAAATGCTGCATATTTCTTTTCTATATAATATCTAGTTGTGATAGATCCTATTACTTCATTTACTTGTAATTTAAATTTATGACGAATTGTTTTCTTTAACCGTTTAAAATTAATATTTCTTTCAATTTGCATAACCTTTCTTGCTCCTTCAAACTTGATTCCATCTTCCCCTTCAATGATTCTACCATTAATGTATATGACGATCACAATTCTTGACGTCATTTCTCGGTGATTTCACTGCAAACATAGAATCCAAATATACACTATCAAGTTTATTTCATACTGAAAAAAAAATTATACTATCTATACATAAATATTATACGAATCACTTACCTTCGTGTGTGTAATAAGCGGTTGGTTTGGGGGTGTATATATAGGCATTTGAAACCGCAAGTCTTGTTGCGGTTTCAATTGACACCGCAAGACAAGTTTCGGTTTCAATGAAACCGCAAGACTTGTTGCGGTTTCACTAAATCCGCAACATGTCTTGTGGTTTCATTGAAACCGAAACTTGTCTTGCGGTTTCAATTGAAACCGCAACAAGTCTTGCGGTTTCAAGGACCCACCTGTCTTACCCAGTTCCACCTCTACAACCACGTGAGCCCTAAAAGGGCACGTGTCACTTCGTACTGAAACCGCAAAAATATTTGCGGTTTCATTGCCAAAATTTTTTTTTAAGTGCCACATGTCATGATCTGGTGAATCCGCAGCCTGATTCGCGGTTTCGGTTCTGCAATCTAGTTTGCGGTTTCACAAAACCATACTAGTTTGGTAAATACTTTGTAAACAGTACTATTTTGGTAAATAAAAATCCAAATAGTACTGGTTTGGTCAAAAAGCCCTAATCCGACCATGACTATATGTGAATAATTTAAAGGGAAATTATAAAAGGGGAGGAGCAAACATCCAATCCGATCATAACTAAATGTGAATAATTTAAAGGGAAATTATAAAAGGGGGATTAGTGGTAAAATCGATATCTCAATCATCTCCTTTCTTGAATTTAAACTCAATCTAAATTTGTGTTATGCTCTTATAAATATATTTTATTTAATAATTTGACTATTTTGAAAAAATAAGTAAAATTGTGATCTTGGGTATCTAAGTTAAGGGTATTCCACTGGGCTACATGCTGTCTTAAGTAATCATTTTGTTTAGAATTTTATTATATTTTATATTTTTAAATATTTTGAAATTACAAGCAGATGTTTAAATTTATAATAGATGGTTATTATAGGATTATATTCACTAATTTATCAATTATATTATATTTTCATATAATAATAATCATAAGTTTATAAAATTTTTAAAATGTCATTTATGTATAAATATAATATTTATTAAATTAATATATTTTATAAAACAAATAATTATAAATAGAATTTTTAAATATTTTTTAATAAATTTATAATTGTTGATTTTGATAGAAAAATATAAATATTATTATTTAATGTTAATTATATTATATTATATATAATAATAATATGTTACATTTATTTGTAATTTTTTTAATATAGGGTGGAGCCAGGATTTAAGTATGGGAGGGACAAATTTTTTTAAATTTTTTTTTCATACCCGCACACACTCCCTTCCCAAAAAAAACCAATACACCCAATACTACACTTAGATTTATTGGATTTGTTGCTAAAATATCGGTATTAAACCCGAAACTTCCGGCGAATGGCCAGTAGCCCAAACAAAGGAAAGAATCGGTTATATTTTTCATATGATCTCATCTCCTCTTATGAATAGACTAATTATATTTCTACGATTCCTATTTCTTTTTATTAAGTTTTTAATATTTGTTTTTTTTCATTTTTTAGGTATATTTTCATTTCCATTTGGTCACCTTTTCTAGTAATGGGTTCAAAAATAAAATTAGTTTATTATAAGGTACAAAATATTCTTTTAAAAATGAATTTGTTATTATATTTTAACTTTCTTTGTATCTTAAATGACCTTATTTTTATTGTTTATCATTAAATTAGAAATTTAAAATTACATAAATATAAATTTGAGAAGGAATTAAATACTTATCCTATGAAAAATAAGATTAAATTTAAAATTTATTATTATTATTAAAATTTTATTACTATTATTATTATTATTAAAACTTTATTATTATTTATTATTAAAAATTTATTACTATTAATATTAGAAAGATTAATATATTATTATTAGAACTTTTTACTATTATTAATATTATTATATATAAAGAGAAAAAAAAGTTGAAGGGAAGGGCGATGGCAGGTGGCGCTGAACGTTGCGTCGCCCTGTATATATAATCGATAATAATTTAGAGTTATAAAATTTAATTAAATTTGTAAATTTTTAAAAATTTTCATTATACTATTATAATTTTTTGTTTTTTAGTTTTTATATATTTAATATTATATTTATAATATTATATATACTATTAATATTATATTAAACATTTACTAACTGGTAAAGAATGTTTCTGACGGGTTCTTTGGCTGCAAAACACGAATATGTCTACACAAGTAATAATACTGCGATAAAAAGAATTTTTTGTGACAATGGTGATTGCTCAATAGTGATGGAGAGATAAATGAAAGGATCGCTACTAAATTTCCTATATCGTTTCGAGAATTTGTTAGTTGGTGTTCATGAAAATTAATAATAATATCGTTTTCCTAATCATATTTTTCATGTTTATTAGTGAATGTGTAAAATTTTATGACATAGGTTCATAATCCAAACAATGGGGTGTGTGATCCTTTTGTAAAGGACATTTCATGGGGACCCAAAAATATTGTCCAAACATGGCCTATTTATTTTATTAATGGGTATAAGTTTCACACACAATCTTAGAGTCAACATAGATCTACATACAATAGTGGTGTATGCATCAAGGGCACTGATTATGGTAGTTCAGAGAGTGATTTTTATGGCATACTTGAAGAAATTGTACAATTAGAATATACAGGGTTGCCAAATAAGAATATAATGTTATTTAAGTGTGAATGGTATGACCCAAACATTAATCGTGGCGTCAAGATTCATAAGGAGTATGAGCTTGTTAAGATTGATACGAGAAGAAGGTATGATAAGTATGATCCTTTCATATTTGCACAGCAAGCAACACAAGTGTATTATGCTCATTTTCTTGTAAATCGTGATAAGGCTAATTGGGTAGCCGTGATAAAAACAGAAGCAAGGAGTACAACTGATGATCATAGTATTGATGTTAATGGGATGCATATCAAGGTGATGAAATTGAAGAAATCACACCAGTCAACATTAACAATGATGAACTTCCAAGTTTAAGGGATAATCAAGATGCACATGAAGAGATTAATAGGTCATTTATCAACCAAAACATGAAAGATAATGAAATTGAAGAGGAAAATGACAACGATGAAGATGACTTATTAGGGAATGAACATGAATCTTATGATGCTTTCTTTGATTAACTACATTCGTAATGTGACAGTTCTCTAAATTGTTGTATGACTTATGTAGTGATATTTTTTTGCTTACTAATTTCTCTTAAAATTGCAAGTTTTGTTATGTGTACATGTTTATACTTGTTGGAGGTAATTTAATTTTGTGAATGTTCATGTTTTATAACAATGTAAATATATTACTCTTCATATTTTATTTTCTTGCCAACATCTACCATAAAATGTTAATAATATACAACAAATGTTTTGTTGGTCTGAGAAAATCTGGGTAAATAGACTTGAAGGTTCTGGTTAGATTGTATTTCAAATTATGTTTAACAATTTATTCAGGCATTGATATGTAAACATTAACTGCTGAACTCACCCTAACTTTTCTTATATCTCTCATTTTCATGTTAATGCTTTGCATATACTACATATGAATTAAACATATCATGTTGTTGGTATACAAAATTATTTTTGTTTCATGTTTGACAATAAAGATGTCAAGTGGAGGTCATGGTTCGAGGGGTAGAAGTAGCAGTAGTTAAGGTCGTGGTGGAGGTCCATCAATAACCAGACCATCTACTGCTTCCCCGAATTTTGAAGATTTTCCTCGGTTAAGTGAGCAACACAGTACACAATTTCTACATAAAGATTTCACAACTGTTGGGGATGCCCCCAAACCTGGGGAAATAGATCCATCAGATGGCAAGATGTGGATCTATCCTGATCAAGACACGTAAGTATTAATTATTTTCAATAGTCATTATTACATATTTTACAAATGAAATTGTTTGGATGAAAAATTAATACCTATAACTTTTCTAAATTTGTAGGTTTATTCTGGTTGTTCAAACAGTTATACGGATTACAAATGTCATTGGATCAAAATATGATAGACCAATTTATAATTGGAGCACAACTTGATGGAGGACTGTTAGATCAAGATGATTAACATCTCTAAAGTTTTGATTATTACAAGACAGACGAAACATTTATAGACGAAACATCAACAAGCAAGGTCAGACGCAATGAGCACAGACGGAAGATGACTCCTCAAAGTTGAAGTCATTCGTCTGTCTCAAGTCAAGTCATCAGACAATAGGCTAAGATGAAAACTCTTAAGACTAAAGAAGTTCATCATCTGCCAAAGTAGTGAAGCAAAGCATGAGTCACTCGTGCCAAGATTTTAAATCTTAAGAAGTACTCATTAGAAGCATCCAATATCAGTATAGGGATTCGCGCTTACATATGCAACTCGAAAAGGTCCTCACCTTTTTGTCAAAGTCTCTGTACAAGTCAGAAAAAATCTTTTAGACACTATCGAAATCATTTGCAAAACGCCATCAATCACTCAAGTACTCTCTAACACCTTTTTGGACTTCGCTTGGAAAATGCTCAACGATTTTCTTCTGTGTCTAACGGATATCTGAAGATTTTGCCTATTTAAAGACTTCGCTTCTTCAAAGTTTGGTTGGCGAACACGCTTCAATATTCTATCTAACTGTGAATTCGCTCTCTGTTATTTCTGCTCTTCATTGTAAAACTTTCTCTGCAAAGAGGAAACTTTCTTTTTAAAGAACTCTTTCAAATCCACTTGTGTGGTGTTTTAGCCTGAGGAAGCTGGTTGTTCAAAGAATACCCTTGTTGTTTAGCCTACGAAGGTTGTGTTCAAAGAATATTGTGTTATTGCCAGAAGTGACTGGGTGAAAATAATACTTGTAACCCTTTCACGGTTTGTAGTGAAAACTCAGTTGTTACTGGGTAACTGGACGTAGTCTTGTATAGACGAACCAGTATAAAAATACTTGTGTATTTTTTTTATTAAGTGTTTGACTAACGGGGATAATCAAACTATAACGTCTGTTCATTAAAATCAACCTTTGAAGATTAACATTGTTTCGTCTGAACACATTTAAACCCACAGACGAAATGAATATTTTTTTAAGTAACACAATTCAACCCTCCTTCTTGTGTTCTATCTTTTACAGTTTGGTATCAGAGCTCAGCCTCTAAGGATTGAGCGCTTTACAGCTGCTAGAGGAAAAGATTCAGAATGGAGTCACAAGGACCTTCTTTCTTGTCTGGAGGGTCATCCATGAACAAGCCACCGACATTCTCTAGTGATGACTATCCCTACTAGGCTGATCGGATGGAGATGTACATCAAATCCACCCAGTATAGACTATGGAACATCATAACTCAAGGAAACATCCCTATTGTCAAACCCGAGGTTGAATGGGGAAATGAAGAATACTTGCTTATGGAACCCAACAACAAAGCCAGATATGCCATCATGTGTGCTTTATCAAGGACAGAATACAACAGATTCTGTGCCTACAAAATCGCTAAAGAGCTTTGGGATGCCCTCAAGATTTCTTATGAAGGAACTGAGGATGTGCATATGAGGAAAGCTGCTACTCTTCAAAGAGAATATGAGATGTTCTCAATGAAGAAAGGAGAATCTGTTGACATGATGTTTAGAAGATTCCAAACAATATTGAATGGACTCACTGTGCTTGACATTACATTCACCAAGGCCCGGAACAACATGAAGATATTGGACAGTCTTCCTTCTCTATGGGAAGCTATGTCTATTGCCATCTCAGTTGGGCGTGATATGAAAATTTTAACTCTTGATGAGTTAATAGTAGCCTTGAGAGTACATGAGGTACTTCTGTTTAAGAGAGACAAGATAAAAGTTCAAGAGCCCATAGCTCTTCCGACTGTCAACACCATGCCGAAGGAGGAAACTCCTAAGAGGGAAAGAAAAAAGAAGCACAAAGTTTTGAAAGCTGACACCACTGAGTCTGATTTATCTGACGGATCGTCTGATGATGAGATTTCTCTCATAGCCAGACGCTTTAAGAAGATGATGATGAAAAAGGGGAGAGGTCAACACTTCTTGAAGAAGAAGGAAAAGAAGCTCACTGAAAAACCTTCAAGCAAGGAGGAGAGCTCAGAAGTCACCTGCTACAAATGCAGAAAACCTGGACACATGAGATAAGAGTGTCCAAGATTGAAGAGAAGATGGAATCCTCGCAGAGACAAAGGTAAGAAAAGTCTGGTGACTTGGGAAGACCTTGATAGCGAAAGTTTAGAGGAATCTACTGAAGAAGAAGAAACCGCAAATATTTGTCTCATGGTTGGAGACACTATCTCATCAGAGGTAATTGAATCTGAGACTTCATTCATCCTCTTCATCTGAGTCTGAGTCAGAATCAGAAGAAATTTCATACGATACACTTTTGGCTAACTCACATTTTATTGCTGAGCAATACAAAGTATGCAAAGCCAAGTTGAAACAAACTTTGGAAGAAAATGCTACTTTGAGAACTGAAAATGAGTTGCTGCAAAAGGAAGTATCAAATGAAAAATCATCTAAGTCTGAAAAGGATATTTTTATTTCTGAAATCGAAAGATTTAAGAAAGAAAATGAATCCTTACTCAAAGACTTAACAAAGTTCACTAAGGGATCTTCAATGCTAGAAAATATTTTAAAATACGGGAGGTCTCTATCTGATAAGAGTGGACTTGGTTATGTTGAAGAGTCAAACAAAAAGAAAAAAAAATTTGTTCTATCTGCTTATGAGAAGAAGAACAAAAATTACAATAAGGTTTTAAACAATTATAGAAAAGATAAAAGAACCTTAAACAAAAAGAAATCTTCTTCCACTAACAAAGGAGGACCCAAAAAGATTTGGATACCAAAGTCACTTATTATTCCTGTTGTAGACATCCTTAATAGGAAGAGAGAGGAGTTCAAGCTGGTACCTGGACAGTGGGTGCTCACGACACATGACGGGAGACTTGTCTATGTTTCAAGATCTCAGACACGACACATGACGGGAGACTTGTCTATGTTTCAAGATCTCAGACCAAGTAAAGGGTCTGTATCATATGGTTCAGGAAAAGGTAAAATCCTAGGTATTGGGACTGTTGGTAAGACACCCAATCCTCTTATCCAAAATGTGTCTTATGTTAAAGGTCTCAACTTCAATCTGCTTAGCATAAGTCAATTTTGTGACAGTGGATATGAAGTAGCTTTTAACTCCGATGAATGTATAGTAAAAAACAAGGACAAATCCATTCTGTTTGTTGGGAAAAGAAGGAATAATCTCTATGAGGTTTGTCTTTTTGACCTTAGTGATCAGAATGTGACATGTTTGATTTCGGCAGATGATGAACGAGATATTTGACACAAAAAGCTTGGACATTTAAGTCTCAAGTATATTTCAAAAATTTCTAAAAAGGATCTTGTGAAAGGTTTGCCAAAAATATCTTGGAAATCCAATCGTCTGTGCGAATCTTGTCGGCATGGGAAACAACTTAAAGCTTCTTTTAAATCAAAAAATGTTGTTTCCACGACAAGACCACTAGAACTGTTACATATTGATCTCTTTGAACCTACTCAGACTGAAAGTCTTGGAGGAAAGAGATATGGATTTGTAATTGTGGATGATTATACTAGATTCACATGGGTATACTTCCTAGAACATAAACATGAGTCATTTAGTGTCTTTGAAATATTCTGTAAACGTGTTCAAAAAGAAAAAGGAGCGATCATGGAACAAAATTTGAAATTCTAAGTTCAATGCCTTCTGTTATGAAAATGGTATTTTCCACAATTTTTTGTCTCCAAGAACTCCTCAACAAAATGGAGTTGTGGAAAGGAAAAATCGTACCTTACAAGAAATGGCTAGAACTTTGTTGCATGAAAGCTCTCTTCCAAAATATTATTGGGCAGAAGCAATTAATACTTCATGTTATATTCAAAACAGAATATTGATAAGACCAATATTGAATAAGACTCCATATGAACTATGGAAAGGAAGAAGACCAAACATTTCTTACTTCCATCCTTTTGGATGTGAATGTTTCATCTTAAACACTAAGGATCAACTTGGCAAGTTTGATTCAAAAGTGGTGAAGGGATTCTTACGTGGATATTCCAATAAGTCTAAGGCCTATAGAGTATTTAACTCTAAAACGCAAGTTGTAGTGGAATCAATTCATGTAAAATTCCAAGATAACTCAAAGGCTGATAAGGAAATATTAGACCTCGAAAGTTTATTTGATAATTTGCAGATCAACCCCTCTGGTCAAAGCCCAAGTTCAAATGGTCAACCTGGATCAGACGCAAGAACTGACACAAGAGTATACGATAGAAGTACAGACGAACCCTCTTCGTCTGGTGCTCACCAACATGATGATCAAGCTCCTATGAGAACGTCGAAGTTTGCCTCAAACCACACAGAAGATCTTATCATTGGAGATAGACATCAAGGTGTTCAAACAAGATCAAGACTTAAAGAATCGTCTGGCTATGCTCTCATGTCAAATATAGAGCCCAAGAACATTGAGGAAGCTCTACAAGATAATGACTGGATTTTAGCTATGGAAGAAGAGCTAAACCAGTTTACTAGAAATGATGTTTGGACTTTGGTAGAAAGACCAAGAAGCAAAAGCATTATTGGAACGAGATGGGTGTTCAGAAATAAACTTGATAAAGATGGGAAAGTGATAAGAAACAAAGCGAGGTTAGTAGCTCAAGGCTATAACCAACAGGAAAGTATAGATTTCACTGAAACTTTCGCTCCTGTAGCTAGATTAGAAGCCATTAGAATTCTACTTGTTTTTGCTGCTCATAAAAATATCATCCTATATCAAATGGACGTAAAAAGTGTTTTTCTAAATAGTTTTATTGAAGAAGAAGTATATGTAAAACAACCTCCGAGATTTGAGAATTCATCTCAACCAGATCATGTTTTCAAGCTGAAGAAAGCACTATATGGTCTTAAACAAGCTCCTCGAGCTTGGTATGATAGACTAAGTTCTTTTCTTCTTCAAAATGATTTTTCAAGAGGAAAGGTTGATACTAAACTCTTCAAGAAAAGTGTTTCAAAAGACTTTATTATTGTCCAAATATATGTAGATGATATAGTCTTCGGAGCAACTAACGAATCCTTGTGCAAGGATTTCTCTAAGTTGATGCAAGATGAGTTCGAGATGAGCATGATGGGAGAGTTGAAGATTTTCCTAGGACTTCAAATCAAACAGACGAAACAAGGCATATACATTCATCAACAAAAGTATACTAAGGAACTTCTAAAGAAATTCAAAATGGAAAATGTCAAACCAATGAAAACTCCCATGCATTCGTCTGGAGCCAGTCTCAACAAAGACAAATCAAGTAAGAACTTGATCAGACGGTATATAGAGGTATGATTGGATCTCTTCTCTATCTCACTGCTAGTAAACCTGACATTATGTTTAGTGTATGTTTATGTGCACATTTTCAATTTGATCCTAGAGAATCACATCTACGAGCTGTTAAATGCATTTTAAGATATCTTATTTGAACCACTAATCTCTCTCTGTTTTATAAGAAAAGTAGTGATTTCGATCTAAGTGGTTATTGTGATGCTGATTATGCTGGAGATAAAGTGGAGAGGAAAAACACAAGATGTGGATGTCAATTTCTTGGCTCATCACTAATCTCTTGGTCAAGCAAGAAGCAAAACTCCATTACACTTTCAACCACTGAAGCAAAATATATTGCTGCAGTTGGGTGTTGCTCACAACTACTTTGGGTAAAACATCAACTTGAGGATTACTCCAGGTTTGAAACTCAAATACCAGTATTTTGTGATAATACAAGTGCAATTAATCTCAGCAGAAATCCTATTCAACATTCAAAAGACAGACATATTGAAATCAAATTTCATTTTATAAGAGATTATGTTCAAAAAGGTATTTTTGATATACAATTTGTTCAAACCGATTTTCAATGGGCTTTAGACGAAACTGATCTTTACAAAAGCTTTAGACGAAACTCGCTTTAATTTCATTAAAGAAAATTTGGGAATTGTTTCTTTAATTGATTAAGTTTTTCCGTCTGAGCATTTCATTTCGTTTGTACAAATTAAATGCCTTCATTGTTATATTTCACTCTCGTGTTAAGACGAAACATTGCATCTGATCAAGTTGAATCAGTCTGAGAAAATTCAACAGACGCAAGGTTATTATTTAATAAATTTAAAGTTAAGCGTGCAGGGATAACTTAAAGGCAGCATTAAATGTGTCTGTCATTTATTGCACTATTCTAGGACATTGAAGAGCACGCGTTGTGAATTGCAGAAGTCAAATCAATCATTAAAAGGGCAATGATGGGGCCACGTCAAATCAGGAACGGTTTCAACTTCTTTCGTCTGATGAATTATAACCGTTTTTGTCTTTGACTATAAATACTCTTAAAGTTTACTCTTTTACTCCTTACTGCATTCTTACTATCTCTAAGTATTTTATTCACACACTTTCTCTCTTTTCAAAATTGGAACAATGGCCGCCAAGAACATCAAAGCACCCGAAGCAACCTTCTTTGCGCAAGATCTCTTCTTGCCTAGCAAGTGGGTCTCAAGGACCACAGTTGAAGGCATCTCTAGCAGGGTATCAAAGATGTTAATACACAATGGTTGGATGGACTTTGCTGAGATGAGAGGCCCATGGTTGATGGAGGTCTACATGGAGTTCTAGAGCGAAGCGAAGGAGTTTGATGATGGTATTGTGGGTACCATTGACAACAAGGAGTATATTATCACAATAGACTCCATTGCTAAAGCTGGAAGTTGCAAAGCTGAAGGGCACTTCCATAGCGCTGACTGGATGAGGTTAGAGTCTGAGGAGCATGTCGACAAGATACTCTATGGAAAGGCTCGTGACCCCGAAGATCCAAAGTTTCTGAGATCTGGGAATCTCTATCCCACAGGTAGAGTCATCCATAACCTTCTCTACAACATCTTCACACCCAGAACAGGCTCACAAGACAATGTGAGTACTCGTGACAGATTCTGCATCTACTACTGTCTGAGGAAAGCAAGGTTGAGTCTTCCTCATATTGTTCTTGACCATTGGATAAATGCGTTAAAGAATAGGAACATTCGTAGGAAAAGCAGTATTCCCTACGCCACTCTCTTCTCCAAAATCATCTTAAACCAAGGTTTTGATGCCACTGGTGTCGTATGGCATGATGAAGGAAAGGAGGTCAAAGGAAGCACCTTTGCCAAGATGCGTCTGAACCCTAGCTTTCTTCATTATAATAGGAGTGAAGATGAAGTTCCTCTTTCTCCTATCACCAAAGATCCTCCTCACGAGCCTTGCATCAAACGCACCAAAACTCAAACACAAGCCCAAACACAAACCCAAACACAAACCCAAACACAAACTCAAACACCTATCCCTCTTCCACATTTGATCGTATCTGAAGTCCCTTTCGAGGAAGTTCAAGAAGAGCCTCTTAGAAAGAAAAAGAGGACTATCAGAATAAAACACATTGCATCTAAGACGCAGGAGAATGAGATATCCCCCGATGAAGATGAAGGGGTTAAGAAAACATCTAAGGGTGTAACGTCTGTAAAGATCCTTACAGACGAAGAAAAGCAGAAGAAAGAAGCTGAAGAGAAAACAAGAGCTAGAGAGATTGTTCTTCAAAAGGCTGCCAAAGGCAAAGAGAAAATGAAGTAGAAGCTTGCGTTTGTGATTGTTGGAGAAACAGACGAAGCAAGGCAACTAAAAGAGGCTAAGAGGGTCTCTATGTTGCTTCAAGCTGAAAGAGAAAAAATATTTCTTGAAAGCGTTAAGGGCATTGGATCGTCTGAAGCTGTGTCTGCACCAGCAACTTCAAATGGCATGAATAGTGAAGAAACTGCCCAGATCCAGAAGGACAATGCTCAGTTAGCAGAGGAATTGAAGACTATACTTAATGAAGAAGCTCCAACTATGGAGGGTTCTGCACCAACACTCCAAGATGAACATAGGATAACTGTATTGGATCCTATTGTTGCGTCTCTTCTCAACGCCGCTCTTGATTAGACGATACCTACTGCGTCTGAAGAAACATCCTATCTACAGACGATGGAGATTCCTTCTGAGGTAATAATCATTGAAGATGCATGTTATAAAGAACATGTTATAAAGAAGATGGATGCACAATGGGTGAGATCTCATGCTGAGGCTATAAATCCAGAAGATCTTCCACCCAAGCACAAGACTGACTATTCGTTCCTTAACGAATTAGTCATGAGGAGATTTGCAGAGAGTTCTTGTGCTGAAAGACCAGTCAAGCCTGACTGGATTCTTGGAGATGAGCTTGTAGATATCTCCAATAAGGGTGAATCGTCTGAGTCTGCTAAAGATGGTTACTTAGCAGACGATGAAGACTGCTTTGTAAAGGACACTCCCTATATTGAGTTGAAGAACCCTTATCAGTAGAGAGGTAAAAAGGGATTCCAACTTGGGATATTCGTTAACCACATCATCTATCACAAACCCCTGATGCCAGTGGACTTCAAAGAAGATCTCATCTATACCCCTGAAGAGCAACGCGAATGGATGAAGCATCTGCCTTGGGAAAAACTAGCCTCTTTAGACATCAAGGGTTTAGAAAAAATAAACAAGTACAAGGATCATCTAGCTGAGTCGGTGATTGAAAGACCAGCTCTTGGCTATGAACCCCACATTCCCTTTAGAGAAAATATCAAGTGGAAGGTTTAGCTTGAACCTAATGCCCCTGCATTTCACCATTGCAAATATGGAGATCCAAGCTCCACCATCTATGAGCCAAAAGAGTGTTGTCATTGGCATATGGACGCCATTGATCGCCATGTTCTTGTACCCTTCACAATTCCAATGAACCAAACAGAGTATGTAGGTCTAGGACATACTCTTGGAATTGTTCTTCCTTGGACAAGACCACATTATTCAGGAATTTGTCCCCGCTACTCCATCCTCCTAAATGAATATAAAGACCACGAAGAGTTTGCTCATACGCTTCTGTTGACTATTTAAAAAGTATGTATGTGTGTCAATCCTTCGGCAAGTGTACCGGTCGTTACAAGTTTAGAAAAGATGAGAACAGGTTGTCGAACCACAGAGACTGATTGTGAATTACCAAATACTCAACATGCTTTGCTATTAGGATGAACCGTTGAGTGAATCATGTGTGTGAACTAAGTAATTACGTAAAAAGACAATTTACCGTAAAACAAGAAATGGAAAGCTATAAATGTTTAAGTTTCAGAGATGATGAAGACAGTTAGGGAATTGGTTCAATTGATTCCTTCCTCAAGTAACTACTTCCTATGTTAATCCAGCAAATCTCACTCAATTGGAGACTAGAATTCGTGATACCGTAGACTAATCCTATTTCTAGGTCTTAGTCCCTTTGAATGCCTACTATCATCCCTAATCTCTTAGGTGAAAACAGAGATTCATTCAAGAAGCGAACAGATGAATTCGTTACAACATCTCATAATATGCAAGTTCTATCTCTAGACTCATGCACTACTATAGTGATACATTTCCTCTCCTTCTTCAACTATTCATCTCTCAATCTCATAGTTGATACGAGATACAAATTCTCAGGAAATAGTTCAATTCAGTCAAACATTAATATCTCTATCTCTATTTGAATTTCATGAATTAAATCTCAAGAATAAGCATTAAGCAGGGAAGAGATCAATCAATTCGGTGAAATTACACTTGAATTAACATAAGGAATCCATTACAAGAATTCTGGAATCAAAATCCCCATCCCTAACTTACAGATTTAGCTAAACATGGAAACGAGAAAAGAACGAAGAAAAACAGAATTCAAACGCAAGAGAAACTCCATAATCGCTTGATTCTTGCTCTCGCAAGCTCACAAACTCAGGAATCTCAAGATTTGATGGAGGAAGAAGGAGAACGAAGGTGGAGAGAAGAGAGAAAAACGAGAATTGTGCAGAGGAAGCTTAACAAGAAAAACTGAATTATGAAGTCTCCCCGATTTCGCGCCCAGCAAGTGTATATATAGACTCAGAAACCGCGCCACCCACTTAAGATGAACGCGCCCTGGCGCGTTTTGAACGGAGAAGAAGATATGAGCGCGCCCTTGTGCGCGCCCTGGCGTGTTCGTCTGTTGTATCGTCTGTATAACTCATTGTATCGTCTGTTATGGCTTGTTGTATCGTCTGTATTGGCTTCGTCTATCTTGGTCTTGGTATCGTCTGTCTTTGTCTTTGTCTATATGAACTACAGACGAAAGCATTACTCTGGAGACTCAGATGAAACAAGTACAGACGGATATAAACCTCAGATGAAGTAGACATAGGCGGAACACTCTCAGACTAAGTAAGCACAGACGAAGTAACTTGGAGAATATAAACACAGACGAAGCAACTTGGATAATACTGGTATAGACGAAGCAATTCCATAAGAAGCACGCACAGACGGGATAGCTCTTTAGATGAAGTGAGCGTAGACGAAACAACTTAGAAGATACAAACACAGACGAAGTAGCTCTCAGATGAAGTGGGCATAGACGAACTAATCCATCAGACGGAACAAGAGTTCTTGCGTCTTGATCCCTTCATTTGAGCTTTCATAAGGCACGAGACGCGCCCTGCATTGAGTGAAATCGCGCCCTGGCGCGTTTGAATAAGTAAGGATGGCATGAGAGCGCCCCTGAGCGCGCTCTGGCGCGTTTTCGCCGCAAGCAGAGTGTGAAGGCGCCTCATGAGTGCGCCCTGGCGCGTTTCTTCAGACGATATCATTTTAACAGCCTTGGATGCTCAACTTGAGGTTTGGCTTGTTCTACTCTCTTGGTTTGAGCTTCTGTTCAAGTATTGGATCCACTCCTTGTTGCTTATCTCTTCTTCAATCCTTCATTGAACCTAAAGATTAACAAAAGAAGAATTAAAATGACTTAAAACTCAAGAAAAACTTACAAAACTCACAAAACACTCACTCAAGAACTAACACTAAGCAGTTATGATATTTTTACTGTTTTCTTGACTAAATTATAGCTAAACCTAGTGAAAATAGATGGGAATGAGCTTAAAACACCTAGAAAAACATGTATAATCTAGCACTTATCACAACCCCAAACTTAAAGCTTTGCTTGTCCTCAAGTAAACATAGAATCCATCATTACAAGGGTCAATAAGCATGGTATAACACTAAGCTCAATCAGCCACTGAAAATGCCTTATGCAGTTCTTAACTCCTTAAGCCAACTCAGTTTATCTATGAAAGTTGGACCTGCACTCAAAATGTTATCAAGCACTGCACAATTCATCAAGCATAGGTAAACAACATAGATTGGCATGAGAAAGTGTACTTTAGTCAACATCAGCAAAGTCCTCTCCAGTTAAGTGTTTGCCCTCAATCTCTCAAGTGTTTAGGCTTGTGTTTCTCTCAATATTACCAATCAGAAGGTCAGTTCTCATAGGCTTGCAATGACTCTACAATCTCCACTGCCTTCAAGTAGAAATTGGACACTCAAAAGGTCTTTTCAGGGTTGTAATGGGGCTTAGGTAAAGGTGGGTTGGAAGAAAGAGGTATTAGTTAAAAATCAAAGGAACTTAAAGAGTAAAAGTTGGAACCTATATGATATGCCTGAACTAATATGGTCAGACGAAATAATAAAAAAAATGATCGACAGACGAAACAAAGAAGATGGACAGAATAACGACTAACAACCCATGAAACCACTTTGTTTTCTTTTCTTGCTTTATTTCTTTTGCTCTTTAAACTGCATTTTCTTCTGTTTCCTTTTCTTCCTTTCTTTTGTTTTTCTTTATTTTTCACTATATCCCATCTGTGCCAGTATCGTCTGAGCCTTTAGTCTGATGATTTCGTCTGTAGGCTTACAGATGATACCTACAGACGATACTTCCCAGACGATACCTACAAAGACCAATGAGAACACTATGTTATCTTTTCCTCCTTTGTTTCTTTTCTTTCTTTTTCTTTCTTTTCAATTTTTCTTGTTTTTCTCTTTATTTTTCTTGAGTGGTATCACTAATTGCCAGCACAAGACGAAAAATAAACTTTTTGTATGGTATGCATGAAAAGTCAGAGAATGCGATTATACTACAACTATAAAATGCACAAAAATCCCTCAACCCCAAACTTAAAATTTTGACTTGTCCTCAAGTCAACAGCTACACATGCACCCCAGAACTCAACCCCAAACTTAATCTTGAAACCTCTCATCTAAGGAAATAAACCAATACTCTTAAAGTTCCAGTGATAGGACCATTGGTTTTTTCACTTAATTAGGCTTGTAATGAGCTTAAGTATCCAAGAAAGAAAGGGTTTATTCAGGCTCAAAGGGGCTAGCAATGGATAATGTTAAGGTTCAGGCTTATTTTGGCTCAAGGCTTACAAGAAAGAAATGCCTTTATCATTTATGTCCAATCCTAAATGTATGCAATTTTGACCAAGGGCTAGAGCAAGTTCTGGAACAAACACATCACATGGTAAAATAGAACACTCAAGAATAAATCATGTTGGAGGCCCAAATTCTTATCCAGGATTAATCATTGCATAACAGTGCTAAGTTCATCAATCATGTCTCAATCCAGAAAATTGTCATGCTAGAGTTCTCATACAGTAACTCTTCAAACATTTTGAAAAACATGCAACTTTGTCATAGACCCTCAAATTGAATCCTAAGTGCCAAAAATTACACAGTTCATTCTACTGGACTACCAAGTCAGTGTTATACTAAGTGCAATTAACCCTCATAAGATGGTGCAATAAAACAGGGCATATACTCTAACAAACATTAATTGATAGTTGACATCAAAGGAGTATAAGAGTGCTCCCTATTGCAGACTTAGCCAAAATGCTCAAGGTTCAGAACCAAGTGCCAAAATTTTCCATGATTCTCCAGCAATGCTCCAGCATCTAATCAATTTTCACAACACACAAACTAACAAAACAGTAAAATAACAATCAAATTATATTCAACTAAAAGTCAATTAAAAATCAAATACAGTATCATGAACTAAAGAGACAGTAAAATAGTCTAGTTAAGCTACATTAACCAAAAACTTAAAACTTAGACAGAAATATTAAGCTAAAACATCAATCCTCATCTTCTGTCTCATCCTCTTCTTCCTCGCTTTCCTCAATATTTTCCTCTACATTTTCATTATAACCACCATCAACCTCTTCACCATCATCATCTTGTCCTTCATTCGGTGCTTCACTTTCATAGTCTTCAGAAAACTCTTCAAACCTCATCAAATCTTCAAACATTTCACTGCTGAGTGGTTTGAATGGCGTCAACTTCTCTACTGGCAGATTCATTTGGGCAGCTAAACTTCTTATGAGGGCTCAAGTGCAATGCAAGTTTTATTGGACTCGTGAATCCTTCTAATATTTTCTTGAACTACCCTCGATGTCTCAATAACTTTTTGTTGATCTGCGGCGAGAAGGGAGCTTCTGCCATTGGAGCTTTACCTTTGGACTGTGATGTAGCTTTACCGCTAGAAGTGTACAGTGCTTCTGGTGTGGCTTTGGCTGTACTGGACTCTCCTTTGGTGAATTTCACATCCAGTGTGGCACCCGATCTCATAGGAATCAAACCCTCAGTTGAAACTCCAGCCTCAATACACAGCTGAGTGATGATACTTGCATAAGACAGGGGACCCCCGTTTTGCAAGTGCGGTGTGAATCTCATTGGCTATGGTCAGACCCATATTGAGATACTCACCCTTCATTATACTATACAGGCACCAAACTCTCTTCTTTGTGATGGAAGATCTGTGCTGGATTGGTAAGAGAATCCCATAGACAAAAGCCCACCAGACTTTTGCCTTGAAACACAATGATGAAGCTTTGACATGTGTAACTCCGTTATTGCGCCATAAGCTGTCCTTCCAAGCTCCCTTACCTTCACATAATAAGTCATCTACTTTGCTTGGTTCGGCTTTGCTGTCGGCTCTATACTGGAAGATACAATCCCTTCCTTCCGAGAAAGGGATTAATAACAGTCTGTTGATGGCTTGAGGTGAGAAGGAAATCTGCTTCCCCCGGACATAAGATGCATAGCGCTCTTCTTCATCATCACTTGTTATATTAGCATAGAACTCTAGCACTAGCTCTTGATATGCTGGGAAATTAATGTTGGCTAGTCCAGTCCACTTTCTTCCAGAAATCTCATTGCAAACCTCTTTGTAACTAGCACGTTGAGAAGCATCCCCAATTGTTTCATCAGTGTATAGGCTCGGACTCATGTTGAATTTCTGCTCTACTAGCACTGCACGTGCTATAAAACGGGAGGCAAAGGCCTCTGCATGCTCCAGTGATCTAAATCTGTGAGTATCATATTCTGGAATTTCTGGAGTGACCTTGGCTTTCTTTGTGGTCTTCTTCTTCTCTTGGCTCTGTCCTTTGATAGCTTTATTTTTGATCCTTGGTTGCCTTGAAGAGGAACCAGTTGGTTGATTGCTTGAAGACATAAATTTTTTTTTTTTTTTTTTTTTTTTTTACAATTGAACCTACACAATAAAAAGTATATATGAGAAAAACATGCAAGCACTTAACTAACAATTATCACCAACAAGAGCATGCATCTTCATCAAAATTATAGTGTGGTTCAAAGAACTTAAATGGAAATTGCCAAAGGAAATGCAAAAGCAATTACAATATTATCATGCTTACTAGTGATGTGCATCTAGAACATACTCAAAACTTCATTGAAGCATTTTAATAAACACTAAGTGAACATGAACGGGCATATCATATTTCTTTCCAATTGCTTCACACCATGCATCTCCGTGACAATTATCACCATGCATTCTCAAGCAATCAATGTTATCCATCAACAATTGTCAAAACAAGGTCATGCAACACATTCAATTGAGCCAATTTCAATTCGCACAAAAGGGGTTAGGGTTACGAACCAGAGATTCTTGAACCCTCATCTCAATCAATCATGTGAATCATGCAATTGAAGCTTAAACAATGAATGAAAGAAGTTGGAATCACTGGATTGAACAACATACCTTGTTTAGGCCGAATGGAATTTGAGAACACCGAAAGAGGATTCTTGAAATTTATCCACAAAAATGAAAATCTATGGTGAAAGGGTGAAGACTTAATTCAAAACTACTTGTAGAGTGAAGTGATGGAGGTGAGAATGAATTGAACGTGAAATTTCACTCTTGGGAACCACAAGCATGAGGGGGGAAAGAGGAAGAACGAATGAACGCGCCACTCTTTGTGCCAAGGCGCGAGCTCGTCACTCCTATTTGTGCCAAGGCGCGCGAAACGCGCCACCCCCCTTAGTTAGAACGCGCCAGGGCGCGTTTTTGCCGCAACCAAGTGCGGAACGCGCCAGGCTCATTAACTAGAACGCGCCAGGGCGCGTTTTTGCCGAGAGCACCTCTCAAACGCGCCCCTCTCTTCTGTCAGTTGGCGCCAGAGCGCGTTTGTGCCGAGAGCAGGTCACAAACGCGCCACTCTTTCTTTCTTCAATGCGCCAAGGCGCGTTTCACAGGGATGCCTTGCTTTTTGGTTCACTCATCTTCATGTCTTGGTGCAAATTGATGTCCTTAGTAGTGACAAGTGAGGTTGCTTTGCATGTTCTCAATGTAGTTTGCTCTAACTTGTGCACATACTCTAAGGTTTTTTTTTTTTTTTTTATTTCTAAGTGGTCTATCTCTGCACAAGGATCACAGCTATCATGAACATGCATTGAAATCTCACAACTTTCTCACTGAAGTTATTACACCTCACACCTCTCTTATTTCTTATTGACTCAAGAACACTGTAATTTCAATTGTTTATTCCTATACCTACTTGTTTATCAATCAACTCAAGAATCAAATTTATTATCCTAACTCATGTATTTACACTTCTACTCTGATCTTCAAATTCTCTTTTCTTTTTGCTTTTCTAACTTTTCAATTATTCACAAGTATATCACATTAAGAAGTTACAGAAGACTTCTTTCAATTGGATGGGTTGCCTCCCACCAAGCGCTTCTTTAATGTCATTAGCTTGACGTTTACAGAAAATGGATAGACAGGAAATGAATGAAAATAGAACGGAAAAGAGTGGAGGGAGAAAAGAAAACTCCCTCGGCCGCTCAAAGCAGGAAGGTGGGTGCAAGTGGTACCAACTCTTACTCTATGGTTATTCAGTGGTGCTTCCCTAATAATGCTGTAGCTGCTCATTCACCATGAATCTACCCTTGGTACCTACCAGAACAAACATCCACCAGGATCAAATACCATCCAACCATATACAACTATATGTAAGTCATTATTGATTAGTGTAAATGATTGATGGTGCAGATATGTTCTATGATTAGTGCATGGTGGTGGTAGGAAAAATTTGAATGCCATAATCATAATTTTCCATTTATTCATTTTAGTCTTGGCATCCAATTTGAACAATTTAAATGTTTCACTTAATCTAAAGCACAAATCAAAGCATATGGAATATCGAACATCAATATCAACAACACCATTTAAAAGAGAGAGTAAAGGGTTAGAGTGTTTCAAAGTATCAAGGTCATCCTCTACTCCATCTACAATGTGTGTAGACATTGGTTCACCAATAAGTGTAGGAATTTGCATTTGGACCTCCATTGATGACTTCTCTAATGACCTACAAGAATATGCAACATCATAAGAGCAAAAGGTATTAGGAACAACTAAGAGGTCTAAATTATCAAACTTAATTATAGTCCATGCTTTAATTCCATAAGTATCTAAAGTGAAACCATTAGTGTTGTTCATATTTTTGCAAGGAGAAAGAGTATGAAATGGTAAAGAAATCTTCCCTAGTGGTTGTTTTGATTCCTTGAGTGCTTCATCCTCTTCACAGTATGAGTCCCAAGGGAATTTGATGGATAATTTTCCACTAGGTACTAAGACATGAAGGTTTCTGTGAGGAGGAGGGTCTGAAACAACTTGCATTTCTTCTTTAGAAGTTACTCCTACATCACATATAAAATGAGAATCAGTATAAACAGAGGAAGGATTAGCAGAAACAATTAAATCACCAATTGTTTCCTTCTCTTGTCTATCCGTGACTCTTCTTTCTTCTATGTCTTGTTCTTTCAATTCTGGATCTTGCAACTCTTTCTCTTTACATGCAACCTCCACTGCATCTCCTTTCATTTCTATAGTTTCCTTTCCCAACACCTCACCACTCCTTGTGGTATTAGCTTTGCACTGCTCCAATGAAGTCACAATAGTATCACTTGGCAGATTTCCTTGGCTTCTTTCAGAGAGTTGCTTGGAAAGCTGGCCAATCTGTGATTCCAGATTCCTAATAGAAGCTTCTTGATTTGTGAAAATAGATTCAGTCCTTTGCATAAAGGACATGAACATGTCTTCTAAAGTTAAAGATCCTTCTCTAGGAACAGGATTCATGTTACAGCTTACTGGAGCACTTCTAGGTTGGTTGGTTGGGAATTTAGAATGGTTTGAGTTGAAAGGTAGATTAAAATTCTGGTCATATGAGGAAGAGTTAGGTTGCAGAAAATTATTGCTCCTATATGACAAATTTGGATGGTTTCTGTGGTGAGGATTATAAGTGTTGGTGTTGGAATAGGTGTTACCTTGAGGATTTCCCATGTAATTTACTTGAGCTTGTTCCTCAATGTTCATACCTGAGCCATCACAATACTCTGCTTCATGTCCTCCTCCACAGTAACCACAGATGACTGGAGGTGCGATACTGTATCCACAACCCATAGCATTGGAATTGTACCACTCCTCAAGTGTCATGCACCTTGTATTATCCATATTTTCTGCTGTATTTTCTGATATAGCTGAATTTTCTGGTATGATCTCTTTATTCTCTTTATTCTCCTTCAAATTTCTCCTGCAAAATCTCTCAATTTCTGGTTTAAACAAGAAGTTAGTTTCCTTAACTCTTCGCATAAACCATAAATCAAAAGGATACAGGGAATAACAAACAGATTCAAAGAATGAAAGAAATCAATGAAAATAAAAAAAATGTCCTAAGTAGCAAGCACGTCAAGACTATCGATATTCAACCAATAGTCCCCGGCAACGGCGCCATAAACTTGTTGACTATTTAAAAAGTATGTATGTGTGTCAATCCTTCGGCAAGTGTACCGGTCGTTACAAGTTTAGAAAAGATGAGAACAGGTTGTCGAACCACAGAGACTGATTGTGAATTACCAAATACTCAACATGCTTTGCTATTAGGACGAACCGTTGAGTGAATCATGTGTGTGAACTAAGTAATTACGTAAAAAGACAATTTACCGTAAAACAAGAAATGGAAAGCTATAAATGTTTAAGTTTCAGAGATGATGAAGACAGTTAGGGAATTGGTTCAATTGATTCCTTCCTCAAGTAACTACTTCCTATGTTAATCCAGCAAATCTCACTCAATTGGAGACTAGAATTCGTGATACCGTAGACTAATCCTATTTCTAGGTCTTAGTCCCTTTGAATGCCTACTATCATCCCTAATCTCTTAGGTGAAAACAGAGATTCATTCAAGAAGCGAACAGATGAATTCGTTACAACATCTCATAATATGCAAGTTCTATCTCTAGACTCATGCACTACTATAGTGATACATTTCCTCTCCTTCTTCAACTATTCATCTCTCGATCTCATAGTTGATACGAGATACAAATTCTCAGGAAATAGTTCAATTCAGTCAAACATTAATATCTCTATCTCTATTTGAATTTCATGAATTAAATCTCAAGAATAAGCATTAAGCAGGGAAGAGATCAATCAATTCGGTGAAATTACACTTGAATTAACATAAGGAATCCATTACAAGAATTCTGGAATCAAAATCCCCATCCCTAACTTACAGATTTAGCTAAACATGGAAACGAGAAAAGAACGAAGAAAAACAGAATTCAAACGCAAGAGAAACTCCATAATCGCTTGATTCTTGCTCTCGCAAGCTCACAAACTCAGGAATCTCAAGATTTGATGGAGGAAGAAGGAGAACGAAGGTGGAGAGAAGAGAGAAAAACGAGAAGTGTGCAGAGGAAGCTTAACAAGAAAAAGCTTCCTCCCTATGTTTCAAGGCCAAAATCCCTATGTTTCAAGGCCAAAATCCCTATGTTTATCCTGAAGATTACAACACAACATTCAGGCTGATGGTGAATGCTTATAGAGGGGAAGAAAAAGCTAGATTGACTTCCTTCTATCACATTGAAAGGCGAGCAAAGAAGGAGTCGAGATACTGTCCCTTCATGATGGGATCTCAATTCTCTTCTCTCATCTCAAACGTAACCAAGTTCTTCATTGTCTTAGACCGAAAACGACCTTGCTTGGTCTAGTTTTTGGCTAAAGGGAAAGAGAATAAGACTCTGTTTGTCCCCAGAACCTTCAAGTTTGCAAGGCACATTCCCAAGAGACTTCCGTCTGCTGCATACTCGCACCTCAAGTCCATTCAAGCCAAAGCCTCAAGGCCTATCAATCCCAAGATTCAAAGGTTGATAGAAGATCATGAAGCCACTTCTGCCTTTTGCTCTGGAACTTCATTTGATGAAGATTCTACAATCTGTGGCAAGGTGTATCCTGGAGAAGCTTTCGCTTATATACATCCGTCTAAGGAACATCCAGATCTTGAGCTCTCTGTTCCCAACAGAGTGTTCACTTCGCAATGGAAGAGAGACTACACTGCATATCTCACACTTCCATTTTTTACTCTGTGATCGTTGAGGACTCCAACTGTGTTCATTGAAGATGATGAATTTGTTCCCATTGTTGAAAAGCCTCAATCGCCTTTTGTGGAGGATGATGATAACGTGGAGGTTACTATTGTTGAGGGTGAAGTCGTGAATGCTAATGAGTATCACACTCTAAAGCGAAAATATGATGCATTGGAGGAGAATTGCGAGCATCTGAAGAAGAAAAACAAAGAGCTTAAGGAAAATCAAGCCTCTCTCACATCTGAGATGCAACAGCTGAGGGAGATCGTCATGGGACTTGTCAAACAGAAGCCTAAATCTCCTTCTTGAAGAAGCTTTTGATGATTCTCAGCCCAAGGGAGAGAATATCTTAGAAAGAAGGAAAAGGTGGTGCTAAGCTAAGGGGGAGCTTTCGTCTGAGGGGGAGTTATCCGTCTGAGGGGGAGTTATCCGTCTGAGGGGGAGTTAGCAAATTTTGTTTTTGCTCTGTTTTAATTTATTCTTTATTAATTTGTATAGTTTTATACATGTATTCTAAGAGCATTTGTTTTCTGTATACCTTGTAACACTGTACATGGTTCACATCAGATTGATGTAACAATTCTTATAAAGAGGTATTGTTTCAGAAAACATCGTCTTGATATAAATCTGACTTATGCTTAAAATTGTTTTTAGCTAACTCTGTCTTGTGCAGATGCCGTCTTGAGAAAATTATCAGTATGGTCTGTAATCATCAAAAAGGGGGAGATTGTTAGATCAAGATAATCTCTAAAGTTTTAATTATTATAAGACAGACAGAACATTTACAGACGGAACATCAACAAGCAAGGTCAGACGCAATGAGCACAGACGAAAGATGACTCCTCAAAGTTGAAGTCATTCGTCTGTCTCAAGTTAAGTCATCAGACGATAGGCTAAGACGAAAACTCTTAAGACTGAATAAGTTCATCGTCTGTCAAAGAAGTGAAGCAAAGCATGAGTCGCTCGCGCCAAAATTTCAAATCTTAAGAAGTACTCATTAGAAGCATCCAAGATCAGTATGCGGATTCGTGCTTACAGATCCAATAAGCTTAGGAGGAACTGCCACAACGGAAACAAGAGTCCACTGCTAAGATCCAAGAAAACTTCCTAAGGAAGACAAGAGAATCCTCTCTCAAAAGCTCAAAGCTTATTTCATTCAATTTCGTCAAAAGGTCCCTTACAATTTCGTTTTGGCATGTATTTATAGGCCTAAGCTACTTGGGATGCAAGTTAACCTAACTTGGACACCAAGTTTAATCTAAATCCAAACAAAATCTAATCTAATCTTGGGCACCAAGTTTAATCTAAATCTAAATGAAATCTAATCTAATCTTGGCCCAATTATTCTAAAACACTAAATAAAATATTGAAAAGTAATAAAAGATTTTGGGCTGTGAGCTTTGGGCTCACTTACAAGGCCTTACAATTTAAACAATTAGCTAGAAAATCCTGGCAGTATCTAAACGTTTACTTCAAGCCCTACTTTCTCCAAGATTCATTCTGAACTGGGCTTTGGTGTCTTCATAACTTTTGTAGCCCTTTAAGTCAGCTTTAAAATGCCACCAAGATGAACATAGTTGGAGTTGTGTAGCCGAAGTTATGCTCGGAATATTGAACCTCTTCCATTAACTTTGACTTGGAGAGTTTGTTGGGCCTTTGAGATGTTCCTACATCAGTTTCGGTCAAGACCCAAGATAAATCAATTCAAATCAAAACAAAAAAAAAAGGAAAAGGTGAATGGAGAAAGAAGACGAAAAGAATGGCGTCAAGGAAGATCCAATAAGCCTAGGAGAAACCGCCACAATGGAGACAAGAGCCAATTAATAAGATCCAAGAAACCTTCCTAAGGAAGAAAAGAGAACTTATTCTCTCAAATACAACTCTAAGTTTTTATTCAATTTTGTCAAAAAGGTTCTTACAATTTCGGCTCACATGTTTTTGTAGACCTAAGCTACTTGAGATGCAAGTTAACGAAAACTAGTCTAACTTGGGCGTCAAGTTTAATCTAAATCTAAATGAAATCTAATCTAATCTTGGGCGGCAAGTTTAATCTAAATCTAAATGAAATCTAATCTAATCTTGGCCCAATTATTCTAAAACACTAAACAAAACATTCAAAAGTAATAAAAGATTTTTTGGCATTGAGCTTTGGGCTCACTTATAAGGCCTTACAATTTAAACAATTCGCTGGAAAATTCTGGCAACATTCAAATGTTAACTTCAAGCCCAATTTTCTCCAATATGCAATCCGAACTGGGCTTTGGTGTCTTCATAGCTTCTGTAGCCCTTTAAGTCTTCTTTAAAACGAAACTTGGAGCAACTTAATCGGAGTTGTATAGCCCAAGTTAAGTTTGAAATACTGAATCTGTGTATTTAGGCACCCAATACATTATTGCTAAAGGAGAATGTAAACCTCAACGTCAGGCTGAAGGAAATCATTGGAAAAATAAAAGTAGTATTAAATTTATGAAATTAAGTTTAAAGAAAAAAATTAAAGTGTTATCTATTTAATTAGTTGTGATGATTTAAATACATATATGTAGTTATTTATTTTGTTATTGGTTAATTTTAATTCTTGCTTCTTTGACTATGGAGTTTCCTTGATTGCCTTATTTGTGTGTGAGTTTAATTCATTTTTTTGAATTAAATATTTTGTTATAGGGAAGTGATTGATATGGATTGAGAGATTAAATTTTAGGCATATTGCATTAACGATTCGTTGAGGTTCGTGATAATCGATTATAAATATTTTTTTAATGGGTACTAAGAAGGAGAAGGGAGGTTGCCCTGGGTGGACATGCGATGGTGTTTTGAAAATGAGAGAGATTATCATGAATGCTAGGTGCAGTGAAAATGTTTCCGAAAAGTGAGGATAAATGGAACTAGTATGGTTGGTCCCTAACACGTAGATGTAATGACCTAGGACTTTAAGGGTATTCGCGGTGGGAAAGCTTCCACTATGGCCGATCATCACCATGAGTGGGAAGTGACTCCTGTTGTAACATTGGTTACCATGACTGTAACTATCTAGTATCTCTAGTTAGAATGTTAGAGGTGACATGAGAGTGAATTGTGAAGAGCTTGCATCATATTGGGTTGAACGACGTGATTGATTGTGATATGTTGTGAATGAGATGTTCTTGTATTTTTTTATATTTATTGTGTTAAGCTACCATTGTTAATCTCATTGTTATTATTAAAATTTAAACTAACACTGTGGTTGTTTCTGTTGTTTGACACCTGTGATGACCCTACGAACAGGCGAACAAATGAGCAGTTTGTTGGAGGCGAAAATAGCTTAGGCTAGGAAAGGAATCTGATTACTTGAAGACTTGGCATGTTGTGGCATTTCCCTTTCTTGAATTTGAATGAATGCTTCTATTTTCAAATGTTGAAACTCTTTTTACATGTTAGAAATTTCATTATTTGAGACAATGTCTACCTTCTGAGACATACATAGTTGTAGACTTCGATTTTAAAATTTAATCTTTGAAATAAAAATTTAGTAATCTTTATCGACTGCATAGTTATTTTCTCATGAGCAATAGATAAATTAGGACATTGTAACTGTAACATCTGAGGGATGTTACATTGGATGTAGTCTTTCTTAAGATGAACCGGTAAAAATCCTTGTGTGTTCATTTTAATACTTAATTGCTTATTATTAACTAAGGTTACAATGTAAAATTATTTTGTTTGAAGATAATTTGATTCATCTGGAAAAAAAACTTGTGTATGATTAGGTTGTGTCTATCAAAAGACATGTTTGTAATTTCTTCATTAGATGAACTACTACTTTCACTACCCATGTATTCCCATGTAAGCAAACTCTTCTTCTTCTTCTTCTTAGGATTCCACCTATTCTTAAGTTTAGTATATTTAGCCCTGGTGTGTGGCTTGCCTTACTGCATTCATAGCAGATAATCTAAGAGTCTTCTTCCTTCGTGACCTTCTTCTTAAGAAGTCTTCTTTCCTTTTTCTTGAAAAAGCGGTTTCTTTTTCCTTTCTTCATCATTTTCTTGAATCTCATTTTCATTAATGATACTTCATCCTCGGAAGGGTATTTATAACATGCTAAAGATGTGGTGTCGGCTTCCACTTTGAAAGCTTTGTTTTTCTTATTTTCAACTTTGGAATCTCCAAGTCTTGGGAATTTCTCCTTTGCTAGTAGAGCAATGGGCCCTTCCACCTTGATTTTATCCCTCATGCAAAGGTTTATGATGCACGTCGGACGTGCAATGATTAAGTCGAAACTCAATGCTTGGTTATGGCAAGTATACCACAGTCATCAAGTAATAAGTATTAAAAACAGGGGTTGTCGTACCAATGAAGATAAGCAAATTTGGGATTGTATTCTTATTTTAAATCATATTTTTCCCGTGAGAGAAAATTGGTTTGTTTGTTAAGAAAGCAATGGTTGTAAAAGAAGAAAGTAATGATAATTTAGAACGATTGGGATCTCTATTTGGCCATTAATTCCCTCTAATATTCTCCGCCTTTTTTGGCTCAATTTTTTTTTTTTTAAATACTTGACAAAAAAGTTTGGAATAAATTTTTTAATTACTTCCCTTTACTAGCTCAAAATTTGTATGAATGCTTGTTCATTTAATTAAGGATTATGAATAAATATAACCTTTATCAATATATTAATTATTATGAAAATATTTGATATAATTATAATATAATTTATTTATTAAATAGATGGAGATATCAAACTCTAACAATAATAATTTAAAATAAATTATTTGTACCAAAAATTGTTTTATAAAAATTTGTGTGCACTTATTGAGCTAATTATAGTTGAGAAATGGCAGAAAAAAAACAAAAGTCTTATTCTGTTTTATTTTTTGTTTGGCTAGAAAACCAAAAAATATATATATATATAAATTCGATATAGAGCCAAACCAATATATATATATATATATATATATATTGATATTATATAACAAACAGAAGGATAAATTTAGACATTTATTTTATTTCTTTGGAAGATATAATTTTGGGTAGATTTAGATATTTATTTTGTTTCGTTGGAAGATATGATAGTTGATATAAATAAAATTAATTAAGTTTTTTATTTTATTTTATCATAATTATTTAAGATTAAGATATTTAAAATTAAAAAATAAATAATTTTTTATCTATACTTAGTAATTTACATGAATTTGTTGACTTAACTACACTTGATAAATGATGTAACCATGCTTGAGAAATGACAGAAAAAATCAAAAATTTATTCCATTTTTTATTTGTTTTGTTGAATGTAATTGTTAAAATATTCATATTAACACTTAATTATGAAAGAGATAATTTTTCCGTGTAGATTTAAGATTTATTTTATTTCATTGAGGAGGATAAAAATTTTTTAAATATTTATTTATTAGTATTTATTAGTAATGAAATATTCTAGGTAATTTTTTTAAAAGAATTATGTATCATAAGAAAAGTTTTAAATATTTTTATCAAAAAACATATATAAATTTATATAACAGTATTATTCTCTTATTATTCTTAATTTCCTAATTGTTGTCTTTATTACATTTTTTAATTTATATGTATAAAATAATAATTTTAAGATAAATATCAGATATTTTTAGTTTAATATTTCAAATAAAAAATTTAATATTATTGATGAATTAAAATTTTAATATTTATATTAAATACTTATGATATATATATATATATATATAAAACCCCTTTAATTAACTCAAAAATCATATGTAAAACGATACAAAGAAAAAAAACAACTTTAAGAAATCAAAATACTTATTTAGGAATATCATGCCTAAAATCAAAATTATAATGCAAAATAAATTAATCTGGAGATAAGAATATTCTTATTTTAAAATATTTTATAACAAATATTAATATTAGTATTTGCGATGTCTAGAGTTTAGTACTTAAGTTATTTTTAATTTAATCTCAATCTTACCCTTTTGTACTCAAATAATGTCAAGTGATGATATGATATTTTCTTTTTTTTTATATTTTGTGTTGATTTTTAACCGTTATAAAATGCTAGAAAGAAACTAAAAATCAAGGTAATCTATGTATTTTTGAACTTATATAAATTAAAAATAAATTTAAGTGTAGTCTATATATTTTTTTAATTTATTGATTATATTTTAAGTATTATTTTTATTAAATCTTAAAAAAAATTAAAATTTATGGCATATTTAATAATTTGTTTTATTATTTAAGTTTTTAAAATCCTAAGTAATTTTTTTAAGTTTTCAAATTTAACACAACACAATGAAATGGGATATATAATTTAACAAATATATATTTTATTTTAAAAATTAATACAATTTTGAAAAAATTACAAAATAAATCTATTAAATTATCATCATATACTTTTTATAATAGGATTATGATAAAATAACAAAATTTAGTGATATATATATTTTTTTAGATACTATAATATAATATATATATATATATAATACATATTTTTTTTATAAATGTTAGTTAGTGTTGCGGTAAAATAATTATCCTTTATCCTAATATTAGAGGTTCTAGTATTACATGAAGCTGCCTATAATATAATAAAATTCTACGAAATTAAAAATAATTTAAAGACTGAATTTTAAAATTCATTAAAGGAAAGAAAATAATTAACCTTTAATATTACTGATATATCTTTATATGCATACTTGTGTTTAGAATATTCTCTTAAGTTTTATTGTTGAGTTTTAATTTGATCTCAGGTAGAAATGATTTTGTGGAGTAATATATTAAAAATATTAAAGAAAAACATTTCTTAACTATACCATTTTTTTTAATATAAAAAACTATTTCATTTTAAATTTAACCCTTGATATAATCTATAACGTTTAAAATATTATTTCTTATTTTAAGTAACAAAAATGTATAATTAATATTTAAAAGTAATAAAAATTTAATACTTTAATTTTTATTTCGTATGTCTTGTTATATGATTTATTTAAATATTTATATAATTTGTGTGAGATTATATAATAGAATTTTAAATATTTTAGAAATTATTTGTAAAATTTTACGTGTAACTTACTTTTGCGTTAGTGTCAATTCTATAATAACTTTGTCAATAAGATTGATTAAATTCATAACCAGATCAATTGAACTTACTCGTCTAATCAATAATTTAACTAGACAAATCAATCACTTCTCTCAATTTATCCGGTAGAATTTAATTATGTGTATAATCTAACATATTAGAATGTCTCAGAAGGTTACACCATCCAATATTTAAATTTGTTTTATAATTTTAATTAAGTTTATATTATAAATTATTAACTTTATTTATTCTTAGTATCTAATAGAGTTTCTTTTATATGAAAAACATGTTATTTTTTTAATTAAGATTTATGTTTTAGTAATATTTATATTTAAATAATGAACTTCTTCAATTTTAATTATTTATATTATGATTGAACTGGATAAATTATAATAATATTTAAATTTGAATAATGTACTTTTATAATTTTAACTATGTATATTATAATTGAATTTAGAACTTATAATTATGATAATTTTAGAACTTATAACTATGATAATTTGTATTGAATTTGTATGCTTTTTATTATATTTTAAATTATAAAACTTTATAAATTACATATGATTTATAAATGTTTGTAATATGATCACAGTTGATAGACGACGAACAATTAAACACACCTTGTGAATGTAAATGTTGATGCATAGCATTGAGTGCAAAAAATAAGTACACAAATTAGTTTTATATAAAAAATTAATTTCTTTTACTTTCTTTTTTATATATTTTGTCTGGATTCATAGAAAGATTAAATGATTACTTCAACTTACACTAGCTTAAAATTTTTAGGTATATATATAACTATATCAAAAATAATTCTACAAACGAATTTATCATATAAAGTTGTCCTGAAACCACCTTTTTATTATCAATAGAAACATTTTTTAAAAAAAAATTTGTTACATATCACGATATTACAAATACATAAAATATATTACAATATTTGGTGAAAATAAAGACATTATTTAAAATATAAGATGTTGTAGCAGGTTCTCCTTAATAGTAAACATTGAACTGAGGCAAGACATATTTTTCGATATAGTTGACAAGGTAAGAGTACGCTGCTTCAGTCAGATGGAAAGAGTCCTGTTAGATCAAGGATGATTAACGTCTCAAGATTTTGATTAATTACAAGACAGACGAAACCAAGCTACCCAAGACTTGCTAAGACGAAACCAGCACAGACGGAACGTGACCCTTCAAAGATGAAATTCTGCGTCTGTCCAAAAGCCAAGCCATCAGACGATACATGCACAGACGGAAGAAGGCTACTCAAGCTAAAGCTCTTCGTTTGTCCAAAGAGTGAAGTCTTTAGACGATAGGATGAGACGAAACAACAACAACTGAAGACTGAAGAAACATATCGTCTATCCAAAAGCTGAAGTCAAATTGAGTCATTCGCACCAAGATTTCAAATCTGAAGAAGCACTTATGAGAAGCATCCAAGATCAGTATAGGGATTCGAGCTTACACACCAAAGTCAAAAAGGTCTTCACCTTTTGTCACATCTCTGTACAAGTCAGAAAAAGTACTGTGCAAACCTAGTCCGTTATATCCGCTGCGACTCTTCATCAATCAATCAAGTACAACTGACAAACTTTTTGGAAAGCTCTCAAGAAGATTTCTCAACGACTCTCAACGACATTCAAATGAGTCTAATAGCTATTTGAAGAAGATGCCTATAAAAGGACTTCACAGCATCCAGAATCAGTTGGCGAATACGCTTCTCTTATTCCATCTTCTGAGAATTCGCTCAATTCTGTGCTAAGAACTTCATTGTAAAACCCTCTTTGCGAAGAGGAAAATCTTTGCTTTTCAAACATCTTTTCAAATCCACTTGTGTGGTACTTTAGCCTGAGGAGGCTGTGTTTCAAAGAATACCTTTTGTATTAGCCTGTGGAGGCTGGGTTCAAAGAATACCTTGGTTGTTTAGCCTGAGAAGGCTGGGAGCAAAGAATATCTTGTAATAGCCAGAATTGGTTGGGTTCAAACAATACTTGTAAACCTTTTCACGGTTTGTAGTGAAAACTCAGTTGTTGCTGGGTAACTGGACATAGTCTTGAATAGACAAACCAGTATAAAAATACTTGCGTTTATTTGTTTCGTCTGATTGACTAACTGGGGATAATCATAAAATAACGATTGCTTATTAAAATTAATCTTTCAATATAAACATTGTTTCGTCTGAACCTTTTTGAAACCCACAGACGAAAGGGATAAAATTTTTTTAATTAACACAATTCAACCCCCCTTCTTGTGTTTATCTTTTACAGTTTGGTATCAGAGCTCAGCCTCTAAGGGTTGAGCGCTTAACAGCTGCTAGAGGAAAAGATCCAACATGGACTCACAAGGACCATCTTTTCTATCCGGAGGAGCTTCAATGAACAAACCTCCAGCTTTCTCTGGAGATAATTATCCATACTGGGCTAACAGGATGGAGATGTACATCAAGTCAACCCAATATAGATTATGGAACATAATCACCACAGGAGATATCCCCATTGCAAACCCTGAAGGAGAATGGGGAAACGAAGAATACTCTATGATGGAGCTGAACAACAAAGCAAGATATGCTCTTATGTGTGCTCTCTCCAGAACTGAGTACAACAGATTCTGTGCTTACAAAACTGCTAAAGAACTATGGGATGCTCTCAAAATCTCATATGAAGGCACTGAAGATGTCAGAATGAGGAAGACTGCTACTCTTTAAAGAGAATATGAAATATTCTCTATGAAGAAAGGAGAGTCAATTGATATGATGTTTAGGAGATTCCAAACAATATTGAATGGACTCACTGCTCTGGGAATCACCTTCACAAAGGCCCAGAACAACATGAAGATCTTGGACAGTCTCCCACCCCCTTGGGAAGCCATGTCCACAGCTATCTCTGTTGGAAGAGATATGAAGACATTAACTCTAGACGAGTTAATTGGAGCTCTAAGGGTACATGAGGTACTCTTATGTAAAAGGGAGAAGATCAAGGTTTAAGAACCTATAGCTCTTCCATCCGTTAATAACATCCCTAAAGAAGATTCTGTCAAGAAGGACAGTAAAAAGAAAATAAAGATTTTGAAGGCTGATTCAACCGAATCAGAATCGTCTGATGGTTCGTCTGAAGACGAAGTCTCCCTCATGGCAAGATGATTCAAAAGGATGATGATGAAGAAAGGCAGAGGCCAACGCTTCTTCAAGAAAAAGGAGAAGAAGCTCCCTGAGAAGTCATCAACCAAGGAAGAAAGCATAGAGGTTGTGTGCTATGAATGCAGGAAACCGAGACATATGAGGTCAAAATGTCCCAGACTGAAAAAGAGGTGGAGCTCTAGAAAAGACAAAGGAAAGAAGAGCTTACTGACTTGGGAAGACCTTGACAGTGAAAGCTCAGAGGAATCCTCTGAAGGAGAAGAAACAACAAACATCTGCCTCATGGCTGAAGACCATGTCTCAACAGAGTTAAATTACAATGAAACTTCTTCATCCTCTTCTTCTGAGTCTGAGTCAGAATCAGAAGAAATGTCATATGATACACTTCTAGCTCACTCTCACTTTATTGCTCAGCAATACAAAACTTGCAAAACCAAGCTGAGACAAGCCTTGGAAAAAAATGCAGTTTTGAAATCTGAAATTGAGTTACTAGACAAGAAAGTATCAAATGATGTTTCGTCTGAGTCTGAAAAGGACATTTCATTCTTGAAATTGAAAGATTATAGAAAGAAAATGAGTCCTTACTCAATGACTTAACCAAGTTTACAAAGGGATCCTCCATTCTTGAAAATATTTTAAAATATAGGAGATCACCTAATGATAAAAGTGGACTTGGTTATGTTAAGGAGACAGACGAAAAGAAAAACAAACCTGTTTCGTCTGCTCAAAAGAAGAGGAATCACAATAAGGTTCCAAATAACAACAAAAAGGCTAAAAACAAAAAGAAGCCTTTTGTAACTAACAAGAAAGGACCCAAAAAGATTTGGGTACCAAAGTCACTTATTGTTCCTGTTGCAGATATCCTTAATGGGAAGAGACAAGACTTCAAGCTGATACCTGGACAATGGTTGCTCACGACACATGACGGGAGACCTGTCTATGTTCCAAAACCTCAAACCAAGCAAAGGGTCTGTCTCCTATGGTTCTGGAAAAGGTAAAATTCTTGGCATTGGAACTGTTGGTAAGACACCCAATACTCTTATCCAGAACGTATCATATGTTAAAGGCCTTAACTTCAATCTACTTAGCATAAGTCAATTTTGTGATAGTGGATATGAAGTAGCTTTTAACTCTGATGAGTGTATAGTCAGGAACAAAGATAAATCCATTCTTTTTATTGGGAAAAGAAAGAATAACTTTATGAGGTTTGTCGTTTTGACCTGAGTGATCAGAATGTAACATGTTTGATTTCAGCAGACGATGAACGAGATATTTGGCACAAAAAGCTTGGACATTTAAGTCTCAAGTATATTTCAAAAATTTCTAAAAAGGATCTCGTAAAAGGTTTTCCAAAAATATCTTGGAAAACCAATTGTCTGTGTGAATCTTGTCACCATGGGAAACAACTCAAAGCTTCCTTCAAATCAAAAAATGTTGTTTCCACGACAAGACCGCTAGAACTGTTACACATTGATCTCTTTGGACCCACTCAGACTGAAAGTCTTGGAGGGAAGAGATATGGATTTGTCATTGTAGATGACTATACTAGATTTACATGGGTATACTTCCTAGCCCATAAACATGAGTCATTCAAGGTTTTTGAAATATTCTGTAAACGTGTTCAAAAAGAAAAAGGAATATGTATTGCGTCTGTAAGGAGTGATCATGGAACAGAATTTGAAAATTCTGAGTTCAAAGCCTTTTGTTTTGAAAATGGTATATTTCACAATTTTTCATCTCCAAGAACTCCTCAACAAAATGGAGTTATGGAAAGGAAAAATCGTACTTTACAAGAAATGGCTAGAACCATGTTGCATGAAAGCTCTCTCCCTAAATATTATTGGGCAGAAGCAGTTAATACTTCCTGTTATATTCAAAACAGAATATTGATAAGACCAATATTGAATAAGACTCCATATGAACTATGGAAAGGAAGAAGACCCAACATTTCTTATTTCCATCCTTTTGGATGCGAATGCTTTATCTTAAACACCAAAGATCAACTTGGCAAGTTTGATTCAAAGGTGGTAAAAGGAATCTTTCTTGGATATTCCAACACATCTAAGGGCTATAGAGTTTTTAACTCTAAGACGCAAGTTGTAGAGGAATCAATTCATGTAAAATTCCAAGATAACTCAAAGGCTGATAAAGAAATATTAGACCTAGAAAACTTGTTTGATAACGTGCAGATTAACCCTTCTGGTCAAAATGATAAACAAGGGTCAGACGAAACAAGAGCAGACGATAGAAGCATAGACGAACCCTCTTCGTCTAATACTCATCAACAAAGAGATCAAGCCCCTGCAAGATCATGGAAGTTTGCTTCTAACCACACTGAAGATCTTATCATTGGAGATAGGAATCAAGGTGTTCTAACTAGATCGAAGCTAAAGGAATCGTCTGGATATGCTCTTGTATCAAACATAGAGCCAAAGAATGTTGAAGATGCTCTTCAAGATAACAATTGAATCTTGGCTATGGAAGAAGAACTTAATCAGTTCACAAGGAATGATGTATGGACCCTAGTTGAAAGACCAAAGAACAAAAGCATCATCGGAACCAGATGGGTGTTCAGAAACAAGCTTGATGAAGCTGGAAAAGTGGTAAGAAACAAAGCAAGGTTAGTAGCACAAGGGTATAATCAACAAGAAGGTATTGATTTTACAGAAACCTTTGCACCTGTAGCTAGATTAGAAGCAATCAAAATATTACTTGCTTTTGCTGCTCACAAGAATATCGTCCTATATCAAATGGATGTAAAAAGTACTTTTCTAAATGGTTTCATTGAAGAAGAAGTGTATGTAAAACAACCTCCTGGTTTTGAAAGTTTATCTCAACCTGATCATGTTTTCAAACTTAAAAAAGCACTGTATGGTCTTAAACAAGCTCCCAAAGCTTGGTATGATAGACTCAGTTCTTTTCTTCTTAAAAATGGCTTCTCAAGAGGAAAGGTTGATACAACTCTCTTCAAGAAAAGCATTTCAAAAGACTTTATTATAGTCCAGATTTATGTAGACGATATAGTCTTTGGAGCTACTAATGATTCTCTGTGCAAGGACTTTTCAAAGCTAATGTAGGATGAGTTTGAAATGAGCATGATGGGAGAATTAAAGTTCTTCCTAGGACTTCAAATCAAGCAGACGAAAGAAGGAATCTACATCCATCAACAGAAATACACAAAGGAACTTATCAAGAAGTTCAAGATGGAGAATGCCAAACCTATGAAGACCCCAATGCATTCGTTTGGAGCAAATCTCAACAAGGATGAGTCAGGTAAGTCTGTTGATAAGACGGTATACAGAGGTATGATTGGCTCACTCCTTTATTTAACTGCGAGCAGACCTGACATTATGTTTAGTGTCTGTCTATGTGCTAGATTTCAATCTGACCCTAAAGAATCTCACTTACAAGCTGTAAAGAGAATTCTTAGTCTTGTTGGAACAACTGATCTCTCTTTGTTTTATAAGAAAAATAATGATTTTAGTTTGAAAGGCTTTTGTGATGCGGATTATGCTAGAGACAAAGTGGAGAGAAAAAGCACAAGTGGTGGATGTCAATTCCTTGGATCATCACTAATATCTTGGTCAAGCAAGAAACAAAACTCCATTGCACTCTCAACAACTGAAGCAGAGTATATTGCTGCGGCAGGGTGTTGCTCACAATTACTGTGGATAAAACATCAACTTGAAGATTACTCCAGGTTTGAAAATCATATACCAGTATTTTGTGATAATACAAGTGCAATTAATCTTAGCAAAAATCCTATTCAACATTCGAAAGCTAAACATATTGAAATTCGTTTTCATTTTATAAGAGACTATGTCCAAAAAGGTATTTTCAATATACAGTTTGTGAAAACAGATTTTCAATGGGCAGATATATTTACTAAAGCATTAGACAAAACACGTTTCAATTTCATTAAGGAAAATCTTGGAATTATTTCTTTAAATGATTGAAAATTGTTCCGTCTGAGCTATTTGTTAAATTTGTTCCGTCTGTACATTATTTCGTGTTAGGACGAAACATTGCGTCTGATTAAGTTGAATAGTTACTGTGGTAAAATTCAATAGACGCAATAAATGTGTTTGTCATTTATTGTACTATTCTAGGACATTGATAGGCATGCGCCGTGAATTGCAGAGGCCAAATCAATCATTGAAAAGGCAATGATGTGGACACGTCAAATCAGGGGTAGTTTTCGAAATCTCTTTCGTCTGATGAATCACAACCATTTTTATCGTTGCCTATAAATACTCTTGAAAGTTCACTCTTCTACTCTTTACCGCAATTTGCAATCTTTTGAACTTTCCAAACCTATTACTCACTAAACTTTTATTCTCTCTTTTTCAAAATATCAACAACGGCCGCCAAGAACACCAAAGCTACCAAAGTTGCTAAAGCCACTTTCTTCGCTCAAGACTTGTTCTTGCCGAGCAAATGGATATCAAGGGAAACTATTGAAAGCATCTCTGAAAGAGTAGCGAAGGTCTTAGACCACTCTAGATGGATGGGCTTTGCTGAGATGAGAGGCCCATGGCTGATAGAGGCCTATGCCGAATTCTGGAGCGACGCAAAAGAATTCGAAGATGGTATTGTTGGTACCATAGACAACAAGGAGTACATTATTACAGTGGACTCCATTGCTGAGGCCGGCAACTGCAAGCCGAGGGGCGTTTCTACAGCCCTAACTGGATGAAGAATGAATCTGAGGAGCACGTAGACAAGATGATCTACGAGATGAAGAAACACAACACTGAAGACCCCAAGTTCTTCAGGTCTGGAAACCTCCATCCATCTGCCAGAGTCATCCATAACCTCCTCTACAATATCTTCACGCCGAGGACTGGTTCGAGGGACAATGTGAGTTCTCGAGACAAATTTTGTATCTTCTACTGTCTGAGGAAAGCAAGGATGAGCCTTCCGCACATTATCCTTGACCACTGGATAAGTGCGTTGAAGAACCGCAACATTCGTAGGAAGAGCAGCATTCCCTACGCCACCCTCTTCACAAAGATCATCATCAACCAAGGGTTTGATACTACTGGTGTAGTCTATCACCAAGAAGGGAAGGAAGTTAAGGCCAGCACCTTTGCGAAGATGCATCTGACGCCAGGCTACCTCCTTCATTCACAAAAAGAGGATGTACCTCTCTCACCCATTACCAAAGACCCTCCACACAGAGCTTGCATCAAGCGTGCTAAACCCCAAACACAAACCCAAACACCGTCCGAAACACAAACCAAAACACAACCCCAAACACAAGCCGAAACACCATCCAAAACAGAACCCCAAACACAAGCCCAAACACTAAACCAACCCCAACCTCTTCCTCCAGTGATTATTTCTGAGGTTCCTTTTGAGGACATTCTTGAAGAACCCCTCAAGAAGAAGAAAAGGACCATCAGAATTAAGCACAATGGTGCCAAGCCAAAGGGACAGACGATATCCCCTAGTGACGATGAAGGGGTCAACATATCGTCTGAACATAATCCGTCTGTGAAGATACTCACAGACGAAGAAAAGCAGAGGATAGCAGTAGAGGAAAAGGCAAGAGCTAGAAAGCTTGCTCTTGAAAAGGCTGCTAAAGGCAAGGAGAAGATGAAGCAAAAACTTGCGTCTGTCGTAGTTGGTGAGACAGACGAAGAAAGAATGCTGAAAGAGGCCAAGAGAGACTCCATATTGCTTCAAGCTGAGAGAGAAAGAATCTTTCTTGATAGCGTTCGTGGTATTGGATCGTCTGAGGCTGCATCTGCTCCAACAACCTCAGAGAGCATGAACAGTGAAGAAACTACCCAGATCCAGAAAGATAATGCCCAGCTTGCGGAAGAGTTGGAAACAATGCTGTTTGAGGAAGTCTCCACAATGGAGGCCTCTCCATCACTCCAAGACGAACATAGGGCTACCCCTATTGTTGCGTCTCCGCTGAACGCACTCCTTGCACAGACGTTACCTGCTGCGTTTGAGGAAGCATCCCACCACCAGACGAAGGAGATTCTGTCTGAAGACTATGTGTTGATTGAAGAAGTTGATTCTTCGTCTGATGAAGAACAACTTGAAATTATAAAGGTGGATGCTACTTGGGGGAGATCACATGCTGAGGTGATTAATCCAGAAGACTTACCCCTAAAGCACAAGGTGGACTATTCGTTTCTAAACGAATTAGCATGAGGAACTTCGCTGAGAACACCTATGCTGAGAGACCAATCAAACCAGATTGGATTATTGGAGAGAAGAATGATGAATTCTCCACTGATGGTGAACCGTCTGAGTCTGCTTAAAATGGTGACTTGGCAGACGATGAAGACCGTTATATCAAGGACACTCCTTATATTGAATTGAAGAACCCATACCAGTACAGAGGCAAGAAGGGTTTTCAATTAGGGAGATTCGTCAATCCCATCATCTACAATAAACCCTTGAAGCCAGTAAACTTCAATGAAGACACTATTTACACCCCAGAAGAGCAACGCAATTGGCTGAAGCGTCTGCCCTGGGACACACTGGCCAACCTAGACATCAAGGGATTAGAAAATATACAAGATTACAAGGATCATATTGTTGTGTCGGTGATTGAAGGACCAGCACTTGGCTATGAACCTCATATCCCACACAGAGAAAACACAAAGTGGAAGGTTTGGTATGAGGTTAATGTGCCTGTATTCCATCATTGTAGATATGGAGACGCAAACTCTACCATCTATGAGCCGAGAGAGTGCACACATTGGCATCTCGACGCCATAGATCGCCATGATCCAATGCCCTTCACAATTCCACTCAATAAAACAGAGTATGTCGGTCTAAGACACTCTCTAGGAATTGTGCTCCCTTGGACGAGACCCCACTGCTCCGGGATCAACCCTCGCTACTCCATCCTCCTCAACGAATATGAAGACCCTGAAGAGTTCGCTCACGCCATACCGGAAGACTACAACTTGACCTTCAAGTTGATAGCTGGTGCCTATAGAAGGGAAGCCAAGGAAAGATAGGTTTCCTTCTATCATATTGATCGTCAAGCTAAGAAGGATAAGAGATACTGCCCCTTTATGGTGGGTTCACAGTTCTCTTCGCTGGTGTCAGACGAAACAAAGTACACAATCGTCTTAGACCGAAAATGACCATGCTTGGTCAAGGTTTTGGCTAAGGGTAAAGAGAAGAAAGTACCGTCTGTCTCTAGAACCTTCAGATATGCAAGGCACATCTCCAAACTTCTTCCGTCTGCTGCTTATGAGCACCTCAAGGCAATCCAAGCTCAAGCCTCAAGCCCTATCAATCCAAAGATACAACGGATGATAGAAGATCATGAAGCCACTTCACAGTTTTGCTCTAGAACCTCATTTGATGAGGATTCTACCGTCTATGGCAGGGTGTTTCCTGGAGGAGCTTTTGCATACACTCACCCATCCCAGGAGCATCCGGATCTTGAACTCTCTGTTCCCACAAAGTTGTATACATGACAATGGGAACGGGACTTCACGGCTTACCTCACTCTTCCACATTTCACATTGCGTCTGAAGAAGACTCCAACAGTGCTCATCATTGATGACACTACACCTATCGTGGAAGAACCTCAAACACCAATGGTACATTTCGATGATATGGTGGAGGTTGATGACAAAGTTGAGGTTGTTGAGGCTGATATTCAACAAGCTAAGGAGTATAAGACTCTGAAGCGTAAGTATGATGCCTTGGAAGAGGATTGCGAGCACTTGAAAGCAAAGAACAGAGAACTTGAAGAAAATCAAGGTTCTCTGTCGTCTGAAGTGCAGCAGCTGAAGGACATTGTGATGACCCTGCTTAACAAGAAGCCAAAGCCTTCTTCGTGATCATGTTTTGATGATTCACAGCCCAAGAGGGAGACAAAGAGAAAAGAAGATAGCCCAAGGGAAAGAAGAAAGGTACAAGGGGAAAGCATTGTCTGAGGGGGAGTGAACAAGAAAGCTTCATCTGAGGGTGAGCAAGCAAAGAGCATCGTCTGAAGGGGAGAGTATCGTCTGAGGGGGAGTTAAACAATAAGGGAGCCATATATTATACTTGTATCAATGTATTTTATTTATTCTTTTTAATATAGAAAATACATTGTAATTCTTTATTGGTTATTCTTTATTGGTTTTCTGTCTATACCAATGTAATAATGTATAAAGATTACATCGCATTGATGTAACAATCCTTTATAAAGAAGTTATTCAGAAAACATCGTCTTGATGTCAATCTGGCTTTTCTTTTTGAGACTGTTTGTTTCTGTCTAACCGTGTCTTGTGCAGATTTTCGCGGTATGGTCTGTAATCATCAAAAAGGGGGAGATTGTTAGATCAAGGATGATTGACGTCTCAAGATTTTGATTAATTACATGACAGACGAAACAAAGCTACCCAAGACTTGCTAAGACAAAACCAGCACAGACGGAATGTGACCCTTAAAAGATGAAATTTTGCGTCTGTCCAAAAGCCAAGCCATCAGACGATACATGCACAGACGGAAGAAGACTACACAAGCTAAAGCTCTTCGTCTGTCCAAAGAGTGAAGTCTTAACTGAAGACTGAAGAAACATATCGTCTATCCAAAAGCTGAAGTCAAATTGAGTCATTCGTGCCAAGATTTCAAATCCGAAGAAGTACTCATGAGAAGCATCCAAGATCAGTATAGGGATTCGAGCTTACACACCAAAGTCAAAAAGGTCTTCACCTTTTGTCACATCTCTGTACAAGTCAAAAAAAGTACTACGCACAACCTAGTCTGCTATATCCGCTGCGACTCTTCATCAATCAATCAAGTACAACTGACAAACTTTTTGGAAAGCTCTTAAGAAGATTTCTCAACGACTCTCAACAACATTCAAATGAGTCTAATGGCTATTTGAAGAAGATGCCTATAAAAGGACTTCACAGCATCCAGAATCAGTTGGTGAATATGCTTCTCTTATTCCATCTTCTGAGTATTCGCTCAATTCTGTGCTAAGAACTTCATTGTAAAACCCTCTCTACGAAGAGGAAAATCTTTGCTTTTCAAACATCTTTTCAAATCCACTTGTGTGGTACTTTAGCCTGAGGAGGCTGTGTTTCAAAGAATACCTTTTGTATTAGCCTGTAGAGGCTGGGTTCAAAGAATACCTTGGTTGTTTAGCCTAAGAAGGCTGGGATCAAAGAATATCTTGTAATAGCCAGAAGTGGCTGGGTTCAAACAATACTTGTAAACATTTTCACGGTTTGTAGTGAAAACTCAGTTGTTGCTGGGTAACTGGACGTAGTCTTGAATAGACGAACCAGTATAAAAATACTTGCGTTTATTTGTTTCGTCTGATTGACTAACTAGGGATAATCATAAAATAACGATTGCTTATTAAAATCAATCTTTCAATATAAACATTGTTTCGTCTGAACCTTTTTGAAACCCATAGACGAAAGGGATAAAAATTTTTAATTAACACAATTCAACCCCCCTTCTTGTGTTTGTTTATCTTTTACAAGTCCCACAACACATATTTAGAAGCGTCATTGTCGTTACGTACTGGTTGAAGTTTAGAGCATAATAGTCCTATTTCAAATGTACCCGACCCGCAACACCCTAAATTAGTTACCTCCTTGCCTATTTAATACATAAATGCACAATATAAAATATACCAAAAACACAAAGGCATGTATTTAAATATATAACTCATAAATTTAACTCACCATATTGTTCAGGGTGATTGATAAGGTTGAGCGTGGAATGAAATATGTCAGCATAAACAAGTCTACTCCTCGGTAACATGGCTTGAATTTGAGACATGTGTTGCACCAATTTTTTATTATATTGTTCGGAATATGAATTTATATACTCTACACAAGTCCGATTCCAGTGTAACTTGAATGAAATTTCACGAGGAACACAACCAATGGGACCAAGGCCAACAATACCAAATTTTCGACATATTAGATCGTAAAGTTCCTACAAATTACCGAAAGAATTGTGCTTAATTACAAGTGTATATGTGAATTAACTTGTTTACAAATCTTTTAAAAAGAATTAATGTTTAAAATAGTTTTTATCATATAAGCAATAATATTAAAACGACAAAATAAATATTAAAACGACGTACAAAGAGAACAAAAAACTGTAATTATATTTGTATTTAATATAACTTCACATTTTATCAAAAAGAAAATATTTGAATGAAAATTATAAAACAAGTGCGGAAAATTTTTAACTATGATAAGGAGTGCAACTTCTTATAAAAATAATTATAAGAAGTACAACAATGTTACTAGAGAGAAATAGATAAATATTAAACTAAACAAGTGGTTCATCAACATTTCAAACAAAAATAAAGAAAAAAATGAACGAGTACAATATTAAACTAATAATAAATAATTGGTATACCTTGATGGAGTTTTGAAGCTTAGAAATCAAATAATCTTGGTATTCTTAGATTGTGAACATCAAACTTCTCAAGGGGAAGTCATAAAATTTTAAAATGAAATCGTTAGAAGTCAAAGAAATTACCATGAGAACATCTCCAAGTATTTCATTAGTTTGACTTTCCCCTACAATCTCTGGACAAGCTTTTGTTTTATAAGTTTTGAAATATTTAACTTGCTTTTACATTGACTTGGCGTTGAATAAAATCCTAGTCAACTCATCAATACCTGAACCAAAGCATGTAAAGGAAACATCAGTTAGAAAGTCTTGGTTTGTTAGGTTTGGTTCTAAATAAGGAGGTGTTGGAGTTAATCTAGCGTCACCCTTAGGATTCGATGGGCTTAACATCCCAACCCATGGCGCTTAAAGGCGCAGTCCCTTAAACAACTCTATACTATAAGTATATTAAGTTGCGCCCTCACTAACAACAATTGTTTTTGGTGTAGTGGTAAGCGCTTGGTCCTAACAAGTGGTATCAAAGCAAGGTCATGTGTTCAAATCCCCCGGCTGACACTGGGGGGAGATTGGGTTATGTAAATAAAAAATAATTAATTATTTATTAATATTTAATATAATTTATTAAAAATTTTATTTATTCATTTAAAAGAAAAATTTGGGTTCAGAAATTTAACTAGACTTAAAGCAATATATTTTAAATTTTTAGTTAATTTCTCTTTTTTAAATTTTTCTAATGTAATATATTTTATTTACATTATTCTATAATACATATTTTATCTAGACATTGAAATATTTTGAATATTTTTAGAGACATTTATTTTTTTCTTATTGAGTCACCCTCACCTAATTCAAACGTGTAAGTGTAAAATAACATAAAAATTGATTGATTTATATCTCAAATAGGAATCATTTATTTTAGAAAAGAATTTGAAAAATTGAATGAAAATTGAATATAAGATATTATGGATAACATGACAGAATAATACAATGACTTCACATTGCTGAAATTAATTTTTTATTTATTTAAATATTTTGGAATTTGAATTATTTTGAAAATTAAGTAAGGATTTATACTAACTCTTTGAAAAGAAACAACAGTGCTTAACATTCTAATTGATATCATCTGTTTCTTTTAATAGAGTGAGTTATATATTATAGTAATTCTTAAAATATATTTTAATATTTATTTATATTTTTTTTCAATCTTCATATATTATGGATTCTTTATAATACACTCCATTGATTAATTTTTGTATGATATAAAATAGATAAATTATTTATGATTATATTTTTTTAAAATAATTAATTATTTCATTTGAATGGTTACATTTGTATATTATGAATTTTTTGTTGTTGAACTATTTGTGTAATATTTGCTAATAATTAATATTTTATTTATTTTAAATTTCTGGGATTCCCGTTGTTTTGAAGATTCAGAATATTAATGTGGACAATATAACAACTATGTTAATTTTAATTTTTCAAATCAAACAAAAAAAACAAAATAGCATAAGAATTTATTTTAAGACAGTGTTGCTAGAATTTGATTTCCCTTTCTAAATGAATAAATAAAAAATTATACCAAATATTTTAATAAATAATTAACAAGTAATATATATTCATAAAAACATTTACAAGAATATAAAAATATTCTTTATTATTTAAAATCTAAACAATTACATATTCTAAAAATTATTATTTCACACATATAAGTTATTTTCTTAAAATGAAAATTTGGTAGAGTATTAATCCAATTCATTCGCATACAATCATGTATAAGATATGATCATTTGCTACATAAAATTATATATCTTTTAAATAAAAGTCTTCCTAATTCAATAAAATAAATGTCTGAACAATTAAATTTAAATAAATTTTCAGTTTTTATATTTGTGCAAATATTATTCATAATTATTTTTATATATTTAAAATTTTAAGATTAAATTTGATAAAATTAAATAACCAATTTAATTTAAATAAAAACATTAATTGTGTTTTGGGAATTTAAGTATTGATGTGCACAATATAACAACTACAGTAAAAGTGGCTAAGTTCATCTTAATCTTAAGTTTTCAAGCAAAAATCAAAATAGTATAAGATTTTATTTGAAGGGAGTGTTGATAGAATTTGATTTCCCTTTTTAAATGAATAAATAAAAAAAAATTAACAATTATATTAAATATTTTAATAAATAATTAACATGTTAATATATGTTATATAGTCATTAATCCAATGATTTGGAGATAAAAACAGTTAACATGTTAAATGACTCAAATTAATACAAAATTATGTAATTCATATTCTTAAAAAAATAATAAAAATATGAAATATTAATTCAACAATATTTTTAAACTTATTTCGTCTAATAAAATATCTTTATTATTTAAAACCTAAACAACTATGTACTCAAAAATGATTATTTCATAGATATAAGTTATTTTTTCTAAAATAAAAATTTGGTAAAGTTTAAATAATCCTAAATTAATCCATTTCATATGTATACAATAATGTATAAGAATTAATTATTGCTACATAAATTTATATACGCATTAAAGACATTATTATTGTTATTTATTTTCCTAAATAAATTTTTGATTATGTGTGGTCAATTTACATAATAACATTAATTATTATTTACTCAATTTTCTAATTATGAATAGTCAATTTATATAAAAACATTAATTATTATTCAATTTTCAAACCTGATCATGAGTAGTCAATTTATATAAAAATATTAATTATTATTTATTTTCCTACACAATTTCCAATTTTCTAAACCTGATCATGAATAGTTAATTTACATAAAATTATTATTTATTATTTAATATCTTACACAATTTTCTAGATATGAGTAGTCATATCAACAAATATTTACCTAAGTATTAAATGTTAAATTAAACACAATAGATAAATAATTTCTTTGGTATTCCCGAAGATTAGATATTTCTAATAAATTATTTAATAAATAATATTTAAAAATATTATGTTTTTAAAATTAATTAAAAGAAAGAGATATTTATTCTAATCTACAACATTTGATTTTAAGGATGAGTCATGCTACTATGTTCGGTATTTATTGGTCAAAGGATCCATTTGCAAGAATATTTTAAATTTTTATTATACAATTAAAGATTTAAATTATAATTATCACAACTAATTAAATTATTTTTCAAAATTACAAACACCAATTATTAGTTTATGCTAAAAGCTAATTGAGATAAGAAGACTTGAAATTCTTTATTTTACTAATTACAATTTTTTAAATCTTAATTATTACATATCATTATAATGATAAGTTATCAAATCTGAATGGTTAGATGAATTTTAATCAAATACACTTGATAAAATCTTACTTTCAATGTGTTATTTAGTTATGTTGAAATTTCTTTATCTTACTATATATATATATATATATATATATATATATATATAGGAAATATAAACAAATTAATAAATAAATATATATATATATATATATTAATTTTTTTATATTTCTCAACTACATAGCTATAAATTATCAACTAAGAACTCTTTTATTTACATCTTTTGTTATTTTACATCTTTCAAAATCAAAGTAAATATATCTACCTAATTCAAGAGTAAAAATAAATTCTTAAAATAATTCTTAAAATACATTAAAGGGAATTAAAGGCAATTAAACAGTAATAATTAATTAATGACAATAATTAAACAACAATTAAATATTCTTGATGTCTTTATAGTTTTTGTAGCTCATTGAGTCCTCTTTAATTCGATATATAATGGAGCTCAAATAAAATTCTGTATTAAATGTTATGTTTATTTTAGTTAACTTAGTCAAAATTGGAAATTTCAACGAATTAGAACAAAAAATAAGTACTTAACGCCCAATTGAGACAAACTCATAAATGCATTAAATCATGCTAGTTGACCATTAATAAAACTGTATTAAAATATAATAAATATAAAGAAAATAATCAAAATAACAATGTATCAACAATGTTGTTAAAATTTAATTTCCCTTTTTAAATGAATAAATAAAAAATTATAACAATTATATCAAATATTGTAATAAATAATTAACATGTTAATAAATGATTCACTATTGTTAATAGAGTGATTTCGAGATAAAATTAGTTAACATGTTAAATGACTCAAATTAATACAAAATTATGTAATATATATTCTATGAGTTATCTTTTTCATTTAAAACCTAAACAACTACGTTCCCTAAAATTATTATTTCTTATCTATAAGTTATTTTCTTAAAATAAAATTTTGGTAAAGTAAAGATAATCATAAATTAATTCATTTGATACTTATACAATAACGTATAAGATATAACTATTGATGCATGAATTTTATTCATGCATTACATGAATTTATATACGCATTAAAAGTATTAGTTGTTATTTATTTTATTTTCCTACACAATTTTTTAATTATGAGTAATCAATTTATATGAAAACATTAATTGTTCTTTACTTGATTTTTCCATATCATATCATGAGTAGTCAATTTATATAAAAATATTAATTGTTATTTACTTTATTTTCTTGATTTTGAGAAGTCAATTTACTTTAAAAAAAAAAAAGTCAATTATTAATTACTCTTCTATACAATTTTTCAGACAAAGTGTGTTGTCAATTTACTTAAAAGCATTAATTATTATTTATTTTCCTACATTTGAGTAGTCAATTTACACAAAAACATTAATTGTTATTTACTCAATTTTTCTAATCATGAATAGTCAATTTACATTAAAATATTAATTGTTATTTATTTTCCTACACATTTCTATGATGAAGTGTAGTCAATTTACATAAAATCATTAATTGTTATTTGTTCAATTTTTCTCGTCATAACAGTAAAAAAAAATTACTTTTTTTACGTAAATGTCCTGACCATGATCATGAGTACTTAATTTACTTTAAAACATCATTTATTATTTTTTTCCCACACAATTTTTTATATTAAATGTTGGTCATAAAATATTTACATAAAATCATTAGCTATTACACTATGTAATAAATCATTTCTACATCCTCTGAAAGAATTATTTCTTTGATAAAAAGCATTAATTGTTATATTAGTGAGTAGTCATATCATGAAATATTTATGTAATTAAACATAATAGATAAATAATTTCTTTGGTATTCCCATAGCATTAATTATTATATTAAATATTTTCAACAAATTATTTAATAAATAATATTTGAAATTTTTTTTTAAAATATATATTAAATTTTTTTGATAAATAAATAATATAACTAAATCCTATGTTAAAAAATAACAAATAACTCCAATTATATTTAATCTTAGTAATCAGTCTATTTTTTAAAATTGTATATATCAATATTTAATATTGTTAATTAATCTTCAAATAAGGTGCATGGAGAAAAAGAAGTGGGGGAATGCACAACAAGGGTTGATACTCCTTGAAACCTATCTCTCTGTTAGAGGAGGAAAAAAGTTTTATTACGAGTTCTTATAGTTGGGACCTACTTTGCAAATTTTGGAATCTGTGTTGACTTTGTGTCTTCTTTCTCTTTTTTTTTTCCACCGATTATCCCTGTTTCTTTTAGCAATTGGGTACTCCTTAAGTTCTAGAAAATAATTTTCTTTTTAAAATGTTTGTTGTTTTTGGCATGAAAGGTATATATTGGATTAAATCATCAATTTGATAATTAAAATACTACTTTTAAAATAATTTTTATATCAGTATAATTATTAAAAGTAAAATTTTAAATTATTTTAAAAATTATTAATTTTGTTTCTTTGGATTAACACTTAAGAAATTCAATATTTATTTATAATATTTTTATTTATATAATTTTTAATAATTTAAAAATTAATTAAGCGAAATAGATATTTATTCTAATTTACGACAATCGATTGTAGGAACTGAGTTATGCCACTATGTTTGGGCTTTATTGGCCAAAGGATCCATTTGCAAGCATATTTTGAATTTTTATTATACAAGCATGTTAATTTGTTTATATTTTTTATTAGTTATATAATAGATAACAAATACTTAATTATACAGCTACAAATTATCAACTAATAACTTTTTTTTTTTTACATCTTTTTCAATTTTACACCTTTCAAAATTAAATTAAACATGTCTAGCTAATTCAAGAGTAAAAATAAATTTTTACTATAATATTTTTATTAATAAACTATGTTTTTAAAAAATTAATTCCTATTTTTTTCATCTTATATTTAATGAAAAACTTTCTATTTCTACGTTATTTTTCTTTACTTTCTATCTATTTCTCACTTATTTTTTCTTCTTTTCTACCTAACAAACTTTGTCTTATGCTATTAAGATTGTATTTTGCATCATAGCTTTATCTTGTAATTATTGACTTCAATTCTTGTAAAGAACGTTTTCATTTTCTATTTTAATAATACTTTATATTTTTAAATAAATAAATAAAATACTATCGTATTTCTTATCTAATTCTCTTCCATCAAATATATCTTTGTCAAATATAATTTAATATTTATTTTCTTTTTCAACTATTTCAATTATTTTTTTTTATTTTTTCATGTTTTTCTTCAGATATATAATTATTTTGATCCTAAACTAGATAAACACTTTTCATTTTGGTCTTTAAAAAATTCAAAATGGTTTTCATTTAAAATTTACTAATTATGTTAATATCTATTCTTTTTGTGAAAATATGTTTTATAACTATTGTCCATTAGTATTAAAAAATTGTAAAAGTATGAATAAGATAAATAAAAGAAATAAATTAATACATAATTTAACATATTATTTATCATTATATAACATATATTCACATAAGTTAAATAATTAAAAAAAATTAATTTGCAAATTTTTATATTTTTTAAAGATAAAAATATTATATTGTGTCAAGTATAGTACATGTGGGAAGTGTTCTCTTTCATAAACGTGTCAGATCTAGTCTAATTTTTTTTCTTCTATCAAGATTCAATATACCACAATGCTATTTCATTATAAATGTCATAAAAAATTATATTTATATTTAAAATAAATAGATCTCATTAACTAACATTGTAAATAGGTCTTTATAAGTGAGAAACAGACCGATTTATCAGACAATATGTCAGGCTGATAAAAATAGTCTATTACACGCAATAGGCCAGACTTAACCTAGAAAATTAAGATCTGATCTATTAAGCATTGGGTCTGACCTAAATTGTTCCGACTCCTACATTAAAGAATGTTTATTTATTTTTATCAACTGTATCACATTGTGATTTTGAACCATATCATACACACCCATGAACGTTTTAAGAAGAAATAACACATGTTTAAACAATCTAATAGACATTATAGTTTTTTTTTCTTAGAGTATTTTTTTATGAAATATGTATTATAATAATTCTCAAAATACATTTTATAGCTGCTTATAATTTTTTTTCTTTCTTCAAATATTATGAATTCTTCCAAAGTACATATTCTTGTCAACTATACGTTGATTAATTTTTGTATAATATAAAATTACAAAATTATTTATCATTACATAATAGCTCTATTTCAAATCAATTTTATTTCGGAGCCAACTGCAATAAGAAACCAACAAGTCAACTCATACGTATTTCTCTGTCTTCACATTTTATAACCGGTTGTCTGGTTGTCTACCAAATATTTTTCGCTTCAAATGTACCTGACCCGCAACACCTTTAATTGGTTACCTCCATACCTATTTGATAGCAAAAAATCACATCAAGTAATAACTACATAAATTCTATTGATATGTCTCAAATTAATTACTTCTTCATTTTTTAACTTGTTTTAGTTTAACTACAATTATACTTTTAAAATTCAAACCCAAATGCGAATATGATAAATTTAATAATCATTGTTCATTCAAAGCATATATTTTAGAATAATTATGAAAAACAAATGCATGTATTTAAACATATAACTTAAATTTATCTCACCATACTGTTAAGGGTGATTGAGAAGGTTGAGTGTGGCATAAAATATGTCAGTACAAGTCTGCTCTCTAGTTGCATAGCTTGAATTTGAGACATGCCTTGCACCAATTTTTGATTATATTGTTCGGAGTCAGAATTTATATACTCTACACATGTCCAATTCCAGTGAAACTTGAATGAAATTTCATGAGGCACGCAACCTATAAGACCAAGCCTAGCAGTACCAAATTTTTGACATTCAAGGCCATATAGTTCCTGCAATTTACCCAAAAAATTGTGCTTAATTGTAAGTGTATATGTGAATTAACTTGTTTACAAAACTTTTAAAAAATATTTACCAGACAAACAATAATATTAATAATGATCTAAATTAGTTAAAGAGACGATATAAATATTAAAGGATGTAAAGAGATAAAAACAACTATAATTACAGTTATCATTAATACAACTTAAAATTTTATCAAAAAGAAAATATTTACATGAGAATTATAAAATAAGTGAAAAAAATATTTAACTATAATAAAAAGTGCAACTTCTTAAAAGACTAGGAATAAGAAATGCAACAATTTTACTAGAGAGAAATAGATAAATAATAAACAAAACAAGTGGTTCATCAAAATTTCAACAAACAATAAAGAAAAAAGAAGATTGTGTACATTATTAAGCTGATAATAAATAACAAGTTTACCTTGATGGAGTTTTGAAGTCTAGAAATCAAATGATCTTGGTACTCTTCAATGGTGAACATCAAACTTCTAAAGGGCAAGTCATAAAATTTGAAAATGAAATCATTATAGCCCAAAGAAATGACAATAAGAACATCTCCAAGTATTTGATTAGTTTGACTTTTCACTACAATCTGGACGAGTTTTATTTTACAAGCTTTGAAAAATTCAACTTGCTTAGACATTGACTTGGCATTGAATAAAACCTTAGTCATCTCATCAATACCTGAACCAGTGGATGCAAAGGAAACACCAATTAGAAGGTCTTGTTTTCTTAGGTTTGATTCTAAATAAGGAGGAACAATGCCTTCGAGCTCCAGTCTAGAAGCAAGGAAGTTAGGAACCAATTTTCCATTAGAAAGTCTTTTGTTGGGCTGGTGAGTAGGGAAATCTTTTCCATAGGGTAAGTGATTTTCCAAGTTCAGTAGTGACATGTTGTACTTATTATTGCCTGTGTCCACCAAACAATCTCCAAAAACTAAAATGAATGAGAATTTTTGTATAGTAATATTGGTCATACCAACAACATTCAGGAGAACAAGCATTGAAATGATAAGGTGGAGTGTGGGTGTTATTGTTGTGTTTGTGTGATTGAACTGCAAAACACCACTTAGATGAGATGTTGAGTAGAAGCCTTTATATTCTACCTAGATATTACTTATGTTGAATTTTTGCTCAGTACTCAATCTGAAGTAAAAAAAAAAATAAAAAATTGTTCCTTTATGTTTATCTATAATAATAGAAATACTCACCATGATCATTTTCACTAAATAATAAAAAAAAATTATTATATAAATTATATTGACTGATGTAATATATATCATATTTTACTCAGGATATTATTAAAAAAACAATAAAAAATCAATATGATTTTTATACAAATTAAAATAGACTAATACATAGGTTAAATAATTGTTGTTGAAGAAATTAAGATGAAGAAAATTTACAAATAAACTTAGGCATAGACTAATATTAATTTATTAAAAAGATATATTTTTCTTATTTTCTTTTTTTATAAATGTTTATTACATATAAATCTAAAAAATGATTTATATGCAAAAACACTTTATATTAAGTTGATTTATGATTTTCTAATACAGTAGTCAAGACAAAGTTGTTGCTTTTTATCATCAAATTTTATTAGAAGAGAAAAGTTTAAATATATTTTTATACAAATACATTATGTTTTTCCTGCTGGATTTTAGCTTTCCTTGACCAGCTCAATTTTTTTAAAATGCTTGATAAATAAGTCTGGAATAAATATTTTTAATAGCTCCCCTTTATTAGCTCAAGTTTTTTTTTTTTTAATGCTTAATAAATAAGTTGCTCTAATAGCTTCCGGTGCTACTTGAAAATATTCTCCTTGTTAAGTGTTAATTTCTAACTTCTAATCTTTTATATTTTATTTTTATTTTATTCTTAAAGTATTTATTAAATTTCTTTATTATCGCTTTTAAACAAAGCACAATTTTATATCAAACAGATATTTTATTTAAACTAATTGAAAATATATAAATAAAAAATAAAATAATTAAAATTAAATGATATAATTATAATAATTTATTTATAAATAAAATTACTAAAATACAATAAAAATTAAAAAAAAACAAGACTATAAATACTTTACAACATATTTTTATCAATAAAACAAAATTAATTAAGTTTTTCAATTACTTTTACTACAATTATTTAAGATTAAAATAATCAAAATTAAAGAATAACTAATTATTTATTTATTATTTAATCATAAAAAATATTATAGATTATGTTCTTTAAACTTTTTGTATCATAAGAAAAGTTTCAATTATTATTATTTAAAAAATATATAAAAACTCCTCAAATAAACACAAAAGTCAAATTTAAAAAGAATAAAAAGAAAAAAAAAAGTAACTTTATATATAAAACCCTAATGCTTAAACCCTTCTCTATATTCTACTCACGTCTTCCTCGGTAAAACCTTACCTAGAAGGTCATATATACAAAAGTCTACTTATTTATTTAAAATGATTTGGTCTATTACCATTCTTCTCGTAAGTTATATTATTTAATTTGAAATGATTAGTTGATTTGATATTTCAGATATTATTATTGGTAATATTATCCAATTTAATTATATTGAAATAAAATTTATACTATTGTTGAATTTATTATTTAAAGACTTATAATAAAGTATTTCAAATATTTTGTTTATGTTTCTCTATCGATCTCTAAGTCTAATTTCCTCCCCTCACCCATTTCTAATATTCCGGTGTCTGATTCCATCCCACTCTCTTCACATTAATCACTTCTTCTTAGGTCTTTCTATCATTTCTCAAGATATTATTATGAAACTATTACATCTTGTCAATGTACATTGATTAATTTTGTTTGATATAAAATTATAAAATTATTTATTATTATATTTTTTAAAATTAATAAATTATTCTGTTTGACTTTTTCTATTTTTTTATTGTTAAAATATTTGTGTAATATTTTTTGATAAGTAATCTTTTATTTATTTAAATTTGTTGGAACTCTAAATGTTTTGGAAAATAGAAATAAGGAGATTTACTAAAAATTAATTGAAAAGAAATAAACACATTGTATGAAAATTTTAATTGTATCGTTGTTTTCTTAGAGTAACTTATATATTATAGTAATTTTTAAAATACATTTTAATATCAGTTCATATTTGTTTATTCTTTAAATATTATGGATTCTTCAAATACATTTTAATATTATGGATTCTTCAAACTACACATTCTTCTCAATTGATTAATTTTTATGTGATATAAAATAAAAAAATTATTTATAATTATATTTTGTAAAACCAATAAATTATTTTATTTAAATGGTTACATTTGTATATTATGATTTTTTGTTCCATTTTTTGGTTGTTGAACTATTTGTGTAATATTTGTTGATAATTATTATTTTATTTATTTCAAAATTTTGGAATTATGGTGTTTTGGAAATTTTAGTATTGATGTGAACAATATAACAATTTAATTTTTATACATGATTTGATAAAGTATAGATAACCCTAAATTAATTTGTTTGATACTTATATAATAATGTAAAAATATAGATGAATTTATATACGCATTAAAAGCATTAGTTGTTATTTATTTTATTTTCCTACACAATTTTCTAATTATGAGTAATCAATTTACATAAAAACATTAATTGTTCTTTACTTGATTTTTCTAAATTATGAGTAGTCAATTTTCACAAAAACATTAATTGTTATTTACTTTATTTTCCTGATTATGAGTAGTCAATTTACATAAAAAAATTTAATTATTATTTATTCTTCTATACAACTTTTCAGACTATGTGTGTAGTCAATTTACTTAAAACATTAATTATCATTTATTTTCCTATACTTGAGTAGTCAATTTAAAAAAATTAATTATTATTTACTCAATTTTTCTAATCATGAATAGTCAATTTACATTAAAATATTAATTTTTATTTATTTTCCTACATAATTTTCTGATGAAGGGTAGTCAATTTACATAAAAACATTAATTGTTATTTACTTAATTTTTCTGATCATAGCCGTCCATCTGCATAAAAAAAAATTACTTTTTTCTACATAATTGTCCTAACCATGATCTTGAGTAGTCAATTTACTTCAAAACATCATTTATTATTTTTTCCCACACAATATTTTTTATATTAAATGCTGGTCATAAAATATTTATATAAAAGCATTAGTTATTACATTATGTAATAAATCATTTATTTATCCTCAGAAAGAATTATTTCTTTGATAAAAAGCATAAATTGTTATATTAGATACTCCCAATAAATTATTTAATAAATAATATTTTTATTTTTTTATTTTTAAATATATTTTAAAATAAATTTTTTGATAAATAGTATATTTAAGATATATTTTTGTCTTCAAGATATATTTTTTTAATATATATTTAAAATTTTGAAGATATACATTTTTTTAATATAATAGTTTTAATATATATTTTTTATTATTAATAATATTTTTCATGTTTTGAGATATTTTTCAATATATTTTTTTAATAGTGTAACAGATAAAGATTAGTAAAGTTATTTTTAAATTGAATAACAACTAACATTTAAATTAAATAACAACTAAAATGAATGTATTGTACAACGTAACATTATTATTATTGTACAATGTAACATGAAAAAGAAAGTAAATCCTTGTCTTTGTTATGATTTTTAAAATTATTTTGGAAGATTTTGTTTTTCTTTAAATCTTTAATAATATGTATCTAAAACAAAGTTAAAGTAATTTATTTATTTTTGAAATAGTTATTATTTTATATAATTATAACTACAATATATATCTTACAGAACATTTAATTTATAAAATTGAAACCATATATTAAATTGAAATCCCATATTTATATAACTAAAACTACATATTAAATTGAAATCACATATTTATATAAATAAAACTATATATAAAGAATTATAGCAGTTATGTGTAGAAAGAACATTTTAATAATTGACTCTATTTCATATTAGTTAAATGCATGATCAGATAAAATAGATAACCAATACATTAGGATATAATGTAAGTTAATGTTTCACATAATTTTGAGTTAATTTTCCCGTAATTGATATTTTTAAACAACAACTAAATATCAACTAAGAGTTCTTTTTTTTTTTTTTTTAATCTTACACACCTTTCAAAATCAAAGTAAACATGTCTACCAAATTAAGAGTCAAAGTAAACTTTTATTCTAATATTTTTAATAATAATTTATATTTTTTTAAAAAATAATTTCTCTTTGTTTCATCTAATTGTCTTTAATGAAAAACCTTCTATTTCTATATAAATTTTTATTCAATTTTATTTATCTTTATTTTTTTTTTTATCTATTTCTCACCTTTTTTTTCTTCTTTTCTACGTAACAAACTTTGTCCCGTGCTTTTAAGTTTGCAATGCTTTCTTCTGTGTCACTTATTTCTCTGGATTTTTTAAGTATAGCTTTATCTTGTAATTATTGATTTCAATTCCTACGAAGAAAGGTATACATTTTCATTTTTTAATTTAATAATAATTTATACTTTTAAACAAATAAAGAAAAATTATATCGTACTTTTCATCTATTTCTCTTCGATCAAATCTATCTTTATCAAATATAATTTAATATTTATTTTATTTCTCAATTATTACAATTATTTTCTATTTATTTCTCTTGTATTTTTCTTGAATTAAATAATTATTTTGATCCTAAGCTAGATAAAAATTTCATTTTGATCTTTAACAAATTCAAAAAGGTTTTTAAATTAAAGTTTTACTTTTTATAATAATAACAATAATTATATAAATAATTATATATTATGTATATATAATAATTATATATTATATATAATTAGTAATAATAATAGTAATAATAATAATAATTATATTATATATATTAGTAATAATAATAATTATATATGATAACTATTATGTATTAATAATAATAGTAATAATAATAGAAATTATTATTATAATTATATTATATATATAATAATAGTAATAATAATAATAAATTTTAATTTTAAGATTCCTGTTTAATTTCTTTTCAGGTGTAATTTTATGTAATTTTTAGTATTCTAATTAAAAAAAATAATAAAATTAATAAAATTAATAAAATTAAGGCTTTTATAATTTAAATAATGTTAAACTATAATAATAATTTTTTTTTTAAAAAAAAACTATAAAAATATCAAATGAGAATAAAAATTTATGAGAAAGATATTTACTAAAAAATGAAAAAATATAAAAAAAAAAAAACTGAAAAAAAATAATTTGCCCCTCCCTAGCTTTAATTTGTGTAATAATATTTAATTTTTAGATATTTCACTTATCAGAAATATATCAGTAATTATTTAGATTAATATAACTAAATTATATAATGTTGCACCTGCAATTCGTGTAATAATATTTAATTTTTAGATATTTCACTTATCAGAAATATATCAATAATTAATTAGATTAATTTAACTAAATTATATAATGTTATTATATCATGTTAATAAATAACTAAATACTCCATATATTTTTAATTTTAGTACTCAATCTATTTTTTTAAGTTGTATATATCAGTAGTCAATATTTTCAATGTATCATTAAATAAGGTGCATGGAAAAAAAAGTAAAGATCCATAACAAAGGTTAATACTCCTTGAAACCTATCTCTCTCTTAGAAGAGAAAAATTTGTTGTTATTGGTTTTTATAATTGGAACCTGCTTTGCAAATTACCCTGTGCCTTCATTTTAGAATTTGGATTGAACTTGGGCCTTTTTGGGACTTGCTTTGCAAATTTTAGAATCTGGATTGATCTTGAGCCTTCTTAGGACCTGCTTTGCAAATTTTAGAATCTGGATTGACCTTGGTCCTTTGGCACCTGCTTTTGCAAATTTTAGAATCTGGATTGACTTTGGGCCTTCTTGGGACCTGCTTTGCAAATTTTAGAATCTGAATTGATCTTGAGCCTTAAGAATCTCTCTGATATCCATGTTCTTTTTTGAGGTACTTAAATCTTATCCATGCTTTTTTTTTTTTAGAGTACTCATATTCTAAAATAATTCCTTCTCTTAATTTATAAAATTTAGGTACTTAAATCTCTTTGAATTCTAAAAAATAATTTATTTCTTTTAGGTACTTAAATCACTTTGAATTCTAGAAAAGAATTTATTTTTTTTGGTACTTTAATCTCATTGAATTCTAGAAAACAAATCTCTTTGAATTCTAGAAAATAATTTGTTTTAAGGGTACTTAAATTTCATTGAGTTCTGGAAAATAATTTATTTAATGAAAAATTCAATGCTCTTTTTTTAGGATACTTAAATCTCTTTGAAGTCTAGAAAATAATTTATTTTATAAAAAATTCGTCTCTTTTTTTAGGTACTTAAATCTCTTTAGAAAATAATTTATTTTATAAAAAATTCATTGTTTTCGAATGAAAGATATGTTTCGGATTAAATCATAAATTAGATAATTAAAATATTATTTTATAAAATAATTTGTTTTAAGGGTACTTAAATCTCTGAGTTCTGGAAAATAATTTATTTAATGAAAAATTCAATGCTCTTTTTTTAGGATACTTAAATCTCTTTGAATTCTAGAAATTAATTTATTTTATAAAAAATTCGTCTCTTTTTTTAGGTACTTAAATCTCTTTAGAAAATAATTTATTTTATAAAAAATTCATTGTTTTCGAATGAAAGATTTGTATCAGATTAAATAATATATTAGATAATTAAAATATTATTTTTAAAATATTAGAAATTTATTAATTTTGTTTCTTTTGATTAAAATATTTTGTTTCTTTTAATCATATTCAATATTTTATTTTTAATATTTTTATTTATATAATTATTAATAATTTAAAAATTAATTAAGAGAAATTTATTTTATAAAAGACCATACAAGCTATCTTATATTAAAATTTTTCAAAACTTTATATGATTAAAAACGTGTACAAAAATTTATATTAAAACTTTTTCCTTTGAAAAATGGTTATATTTTAATTAAATTAAAAATACAAAAATTAAGATTATACTAAAATTTTGAGTTATTATTTTCTCATCGGACGAAAATAATTTAGATAGTTTTGATCATTTATTATTAGCAATTTAATCTAAATAAATATTATTCATTATCAGCGACATAAATATTTTTTTTTTATTTATGAAAGATTGTTTTTATAGCACAAACCAGGCATAACAAAACAGCACACAACAGCATGTTGTGCCCATTCCACATGGAATAAGAAACTCTGCATAGTAGACAGTACACTAATTAAAGGACAATCTATAGAAAACATAAACCGAGATTTGAACACAAACATGTAAACTCCTAAAGTTTGAGGTTTGATAATAATTAGGTGTGACACGAGGCACATGTGCAATCTGTTCCACATTTGCATCCATTTCCAGTAGCCACATTCTTGGCACACGAGCATGGATTGCAGTCACAGTGCTCCCCACATGAACATGTCATGTGATCACCTCCTCCGGTGACACTTGCACTACTTTTACACCTGTCATTTGTGTAATGATATTTAATTTCTAAATATTTCACTTAACACACATATATATAAATAATTAATTAGATTAATATAACTAAATTATATAATGTTGTAAATATTTCTCTACATTAAAAAAAAAAAATTAATTTTTAATCTTTATCTCAACTTTTAACTACCCAACCCTATCTGAGAATAGAATATCATAAAGATATTATTAACACAATGACGGATATTGTTGAAATTATGAACATAAATAAGAAAGGTCATTGTTAAAATTATGAACATAAATAAATAAGAAAGAGACCTGCAGCCACATTTATTATCACATACTACCCACTTCTTAGTGCACCTACACCTGTATCAGCCATCTTCTTTTTCCCTGCATATATTGTTCTTTAGTTCTTCCAGAATGATCCATATATGTATGTGTAGCATTTTGTATATATGACAAGAGAATAACAAATGTTGTCTTCATACAAACTTCACACTCTACGTGGTGACAACTTTACATGCAATTCAACCACTTAGATATAGAGATATGTAGAACAAACACCAAATATGTAGAACAAACACGTAACTATCCATACAAATTAATCTAGATGAATGATGACACGTGTCTTGTTAGTTGTCAATTCCTCACTAGATAAGCACAGATTCATTTGTTAGTTTCGGCCTCACTTCCTTCACTTTTTCTTAATTTATTTATTTTATTTATATTATGATAATTAGTTTTAGAGTAAATAATTACCATGTAAATAATTTGTATGATGTGAATTTATCGAAAATTGCAATATAAATAATTTTGTTTGAAAAAATATTAATAATAATTTCTATTTTATAATAAATAAATTTTTATTAGTAATACATTAAAATTTATTCTTATTTTTATTTTGGTGATATAATGATTTGAATAATGATATTTAATATTATTTATTTTTCTATTATCTTGATAAAACTATTTGTATTATAATTATATATTTTCCAAACTAATGATGTTTTCTTTTAATTCTCTTTTCCCACTGTTCTTAATAGTTACATTTGTTTTTTATTTTATAAGATGTTGCGTATAAACTAACTCTAATTGAAGAACCTGTGATTTATAAATGTACACGTTATATTATTCAATAATAATCAACTGAAAACGTATTTATTTAATACTCTTTATATATATATATATATATATATATATATATTATTAATCAGAATTTATGGTCCGTTATAATATTGTTATTTATAAGATTATATATGTAAAATTTAATAAAATTTTAATATTATTTATTCATTTATTGATAGAATAATTTACCTTACAATTATATATTTTATTTATTTGAGATAAAATATTAAATTACCATTGGTTTTATTTTTAAATAATCCTATCCTAGTATTGGTTATATCTGTAACACGGTAAATAATTTACTGAGACACACTAATAATATTTTTTATTTAATTTTTTTTCACATTCTTAATAGTTATATTTTTCTTTTCACTTTATCGCAGACTGTTACACGTAACTAACTCTAGCAAATCACTGTGTGATCATCGTTCAATAGTAATTAATTGATGACAAGATATTCACTTAATACTCCAATGTTTATATTATATTAATATTAATTAGAATTTATTGTGTTTAATTTTTAAATATGATATTTTTATTATACATACAAAAATTTTAAAATATTTAAAATTTATTAAAACTTTATTGTAATATATAATATGATATTAAAAGAAATATTTCATTATTTATGTAAACTGCCACACATACCATAGATGGCGCTTAGTTTTTTCAATTTTCAAATCAAATCAGAAAGCAAATTGGAACAAGAGATTCCTTTTTCCAAGCCATTTTTTACTGTCTTATGTATGGTGAATATCAAATATTTTAAATTTTGTAACTTATATATATTCATTCTCTTATTAATTAGTTTTTCTAACTTAAATTGATATCATAAGCTTTTAAATATGTCAACCAATTGAATAAGCTTTTAAAAAATTTGAAAGCTTTTCAAAAAATTTGAGGGTAAAATTCCGGTGAGTTTCAAACTATTTTTTGTTAGGGTTCTTTTTAAAGATGAATATAATTGTTCGACTTTAGTTTATAAGGAAGATGAACTAATTTTTTCGTCTTCACAAGGTAATGATACGTGTTTAGGAGAGTTATTGTAGAGCAGACAGGTGACTAATTTGTAGTGGTTGCATGACGACGTAGTAGAAGTCGAACTCAGAAGTTCGTCTTCAATCTCGTGCTGACACGTGGCAAAGTTCTGATTGGGCAGTTAACATAAGTTTTGACCAGTTAAAAACAACAATAAAATATAAATTTAAATTACAATCAAATCAAGTAATAAGATCCATTATAAGTAGATATTTAATAGGTAATGAATATGCGACATTTCAAGTAGTTGATGATGCTGATATAAATCTTATGATTATTCATTTTGAACAACCGGGCATGGATCATATAGAATTATGTGTAGAAGTACCTCGTCATAGAATAATGATGATTGTGTTTTTGAGAATGTCAGTTGTAGCTTATATGATGAAGGTTGTACGAGATTAAATTCGCACTACAAGAAAAATAAGAATTAGATACAAAATAAATTTTGTCTTGTTCTGGTGTAATATTTTTTTTTTTCAAAAAAATTAGACACGGAATTAGAGATGGAAATTTTTCTGTGTCTAAATGAATAGAAGATTTCGTGTCTAATCCGTTTTAGAACTAATATTTTTAACGGAAAAAAATATTTTATGAAGACAATTTGACACAGAATTAGACATGGAATTTGTGATGTGTCTAAATTGATTAGAATTTCTGTGTCTAATTTCATGTCAAAATCAATTTTTTTTTGTGTTTAGTTTATTTTTCAACAATTTAGAGATGAAATTACACATGCATTTATTCATGTAAAAATTTAGAATTTTTTTCATTAAAAAATAGAAATTTTTTTTCTCATTTTAATCTTTTATTTTGTTTATTTTATTTTTTCCTTTTCTTCTTACACTTCAATTTTAAGTTTTTGAAATCTCTTTTCCCCTTTCTCTAATACTCCTCTTTAATTGCTTGAATATAAAACCTTGCAAGTTTTGATTTCAAATTTGTTTTCCGGATACCCTCACTTGGTCTAAAACTTTATTATTTTGCAGTAGATTAAGAAAACATGGAGAGCCGGAGTTTGGCCTTGATCTTGAGATCGAGAGAACAACTCGCTCACTCTCAAAAATAAGAAGAGAAGCAAGAGCACAATTTCTAGTAGCCCCTATCAATATGAACATGGATCCAACACAAAATGACCAACCGAGGACCCTTGCTTAGGAGAGCATGAGCAACCTAAGATTTGACTCATCCATCGTATTACCACCGGGCATTACACACAGCAAAAACGGGCATCTCATTCCCTATTTTTGCCAAAACGTTCAGTTTCATGGACACCCTCACGAGGATGCAACTGACCACATTAGAAACTTCCTCTACGAGTGCAACCATATGATTAGCAAACCCGGAGATCACTAGATTATGGTTTTCCCATACACACTTCATGGGGAGGCTAGAATCTGGCTACAGACGCAACCTATAAGTAAATTTTCAAATTGTGCTAACCTTGAGGAATGCTTTTTGAATAGGTTTACCAATGAAGGTAGGCGAGACAGCCAAGTTCGTGCTATATACGCCTTCAAGATGGAGGATGATGAGAACTTCGCACAGGCCTGACACAGATTTAGAACACTCCAAGCAAAATGTCTCACGCAGGATATAAACAACATCGTGCTGGTAGAATTATTCATTCAAGGACTAAAACATGAAGATCTAAGAAACCTTGACCTGGCAGCTGGAGGATGCCTACGAGAGCTCAAAACAACAGAAAAATGCCTCGAACTATTCGATATAATTGCACGATCTTCGCAACCCAGTAAGAGGGAAACCTCAAACCCCAAAGGTGTACACGCGTATCCACCAAAACTGCTCTTGAGGCAAAACTAGAGGCACTAAAATAAGCCACCAACGCTTGGAGCAATTAGTGACAGAAAATGCAGGGAAAACAACCACACCATCCACCACCGAACCGTCGCAGCAAGCACAACCATCTGTGTGTTCAAATTGTGGAGGTAATCTTTACTTTTGTAGTTGTTTTTCTGCTAACGAATATGTTAATTATGTAGGTCAACAACAAAGGTTTGGCTACAATAATTTTGGGAATTCCAACTATAGAAACCATCCTGGTTTCTCTTGGAAAGATAATTCTCAAACACAAAAGCCTTCGTTCTAGCCTCAACAAGAAAAAAAAGAACGATTTCGAGGCCTTGTCTAAACAGATCGCGGATAGCTGCAAGATGCTCTCTGACAACTGAAATGCGTTCAGGGAAGAGGTGAACAAACAACTCACAAAATTGGCAAGCAACCAGAAAAATCAATACATAAAGTTCCTGGAAGCTTTCAGCAAAACTGAGGTAACCATCCCGTTCCTTAAAGCTTTAAAATTAATGCCGGTTTATGCTAAGTTTATGCAGGAAATTTGCACCAAAAAACGCAAGCTACCAGAAAAAGAAGTAGTGGTCTTGAATGAAGAATGTAGTGTTGTCTTGACCAACAAGCTACCACCTAAAAAGAAAAATTCGGGAAGCTTCACGATCCCATGCTACATCGGGAGACTTACTTCCGGAGGTCATTATTGGATCTTGGTGCAAGCATTAACCTCATGCCCCTATCAATATTCCAAAAGTTGGGGGTGGGAAAATTAAAGCCCACAAAGGTTTCATTGTAGTTAGCGGACCGATAGCTAGCATTCCCAAAAGGTGTACTAGAGAACGCACTATTACAAGTTAACCAAATGATTATCCTGACAGATTTCATCGTGCTTGATATGGAGGAAGACCAAGAAGTACCATTAATATTGGGAAGGCCCTTTTTAGCAACTGCAGGAGCATTGATTGATGTGGACAAAGGAGAGCTAACACTGAAAGTTCTTGGGCAGCATGTCACCTTCAACGTATTTGAAGAAGCCAAGCGATCCATGGAGAAAAATTTGTGTAAAGCGGCAAATACCTTGGACCACATCACATTGGCATATGAAGACCTAGGTAATGAACTGAACCCTACTCTTAATTTAGCTTATGATAGGTTCAGTCACTCTTAGGGAAGGGGAGTCACTTGTTCAAACCCCTTCTTCGGCAAAGGACCACAACCCAAACCCGGAGATAGATCCAGAAAAATCCAATAAACCGGGAGGAGTAACGTGGAATGGAGAACCTAAACAAGAATCACACCACTGTTGTGATAAAGGTAAGCATCCTTCTTCTCTAAACTGCGTAAATTCAATTGAGGATGATCACGATTTGTAGGTGCAGCTACAAGCAGCTCCTAACTTGGGGCAAACTGTTGTCATTGGACTATTGTTGAACACAAGTGATGATGGAGATCCTATTGAGCACAAGAACTACATCCCAAATTGTAGTCCAACATGAGACGAAGCTCAGTCCAACTTAGGGACTTAAAAGCAAAGTGCTAACGGGAGATGACTTAAAAGCTCAGTTTCCTTTCACTACTCACTACTTTAAGGCACACAACTTAACTTTTATGCTTTAATATTCAGATTAGGATCTCTGTTAGGTATCTTGATATGTTTTTAGTTCTCTAGGAATTTGAAGAGACCATGAGTAGAATGCATGCTTAGGATGATTTTATTCGGTTGAAAGTGACTATTGCATGTTTGTATTGATAGCCTTAAGTTAATAATCATGCTACATTGCGAGTTGGAGTGCCAAAACATGATTTTTAAGATTTTTGAGCCTACCTCGCGTGAGTTACAGGTCACTATCAACAACCACGCGCGAGGTGAATGACGCTTCAAATTCTTTAGCTTCAGAGGTAATCTCGCGCAAGTTGCAGAGCCATCTCAGTAACTTCGCGCAAGATAAACCTTAAAATTTGAAAATCTTCTCCCTCTGAGGCAAACCTTGCGCGAGTTAATAGTGTTGCGCACGAGTTACCCACGATTTTCCAGAAAGTCTAAATTAAATGCTATTTTAAACATTCCAATTATATACCATGCATCTATAATATGAGGTTGACTATTCCATGCTTAAATCTCACTGTTGTGTATCCATTCTTGATTAATTATGCCTTGTTATATTGTGAATCCAAACATGAGCAAACTCTTGAAATTGATTGATTGCATGATGCCTGTTAGTGATTCTCCTTACTGCACCTCTCCCTTTTACTTAATTGGCTTCTCTGTTTATGCAGATGCATAGATCAAAGAGAAGCAAACGCCTAAATGGTGTAGGTCCTTCAACTACACATATAATAGAGATCAATGAGCAGAGCCTCACTGACGAGGACGCGAAGGAGCGCTATCAGCACACCATCAGTAGGGCAGTTATACCAGAGAGGCCCTTCACCTGCACCGCCTTAGCGAGGTGGGCACCTATTGCAACTATCCTAGAGGCTAGGCATTGGACATCATGGCTATCTAAGCCAATGTGCTGGTTCGATCGACACTAGTTCGCGAGTTCTACGCGAACTTTAGACATGAGGAGCATGGCACGGTGCTTCTCCGAGGAGTTCAGGTAGACTTCTCAGCCCATGCCATTCACACTTATTTTCGTATTCCACAGGTACCACACTTCCGGAGTACGACCCTGGAATTATCAGAGATTCTACCCTGAGGGCCAGGTTCATACACCAGAGAGTCGCACCACCTCGGCTAGCCCGAGGGGACCTTGTGCTCACAACGAAGGTGTGGCTGAAGTTGATAGAGATGAGGGTGAGTCCAGCAGATAGGCCTGGAGCAGTCCCTTATTCCAAAGCACTATTGATCTGGAGCACTATTGACAGGGGTAGAGATTCGTCTGGGAGATGAGATTAGGATGGCCATCAAGACTTCCGACAGTTTTGGATTGGCCTCGATGATCACTGACATGGCCATAACTGTTGGAGTTCCACACTATGTCGGTGAGGTCGTCCTACTGAATCGTCGCCCATTCACACTCACCGACATAGCCCGTTTATATGAGGAGGCGCAACCACAACAGGAGGCACCAACAGTAGACACTAATGAGCTGATGACCACTCCACCACCGACACCCTCCGCTCCATCCAGTCCAGCAACACCACCTCACACCACCGAGCCGACTACATCCTCCACTCACATCCAGGAGTTGTTGACCATCACTAGGGCACAAGAGGAGTTCCAGCACCAGCACCTCTACAGTTAGGGTCAGTAGCTGACGAGGATTGCGTAGCACCAGCAGGCTCTGTTTGACTTCATCAGACCACCACCATCCGAGCAGAGCACCCTTCCTCCACCTCCGTCATCCCTCTAGACCTTTAAGGAGTTCTTTACCGCCCAATGGGGTTTCCCACCAGCTGGCCCTTCTCATTAGGTAGAGTAGTCCATTTTTCTTCTTACTACGATGCCGAAGACGGCATAGTTTTAAGTTAGGGTGGCTACTCATTCTATCCTTTTATTTTTCTATTTAATTTTATGTTTTCTTTTAGAATAGGTTCATACTAGAATAAGCTTTTATTTTTTTTTCTTTTTATCATTTTTTTGTTTTCTTAATCATATTGAAGCATCTGCTTTATTGTACTAAATCCTTATATATGCATGAGTGTTATCCTCTTGTTACCTTGAATCTTGATTTTGAAGAATGTTATTATTTATCCCTTGTGAGACCAAAGTCCCTATGCAAGATTGAGAAAGGTAATGTATGTTTGATGGCTTATGTTGTGGGAAGCCAATTATTTCACTTCAAATTTTGTTCCTAGTACCAATAATGTGCTTGTGTTTAAGAAAATAGGAAAGAGGTAAAACCTAATTAACCAAGTTGATCCTAAATAAGTTAAACCAAGTGAAACATAAATTAGAAAATGATTAAGGTCTTCCTTGGCAGCCACAAAAAGCTTTCTCGGCCAACCTCAAATTTTTAATTGAATGATCGTAGTCACCCACTTTGAGCCTAAGCAGATTTTTCATAAAAAGCAATTTATGAGCTAATTATTTCCATCTTTTTGATAAATCTTTTTGAAAAACCTACCATACTTTAGGCCAGAAAACCCAAGTTTATTATGGAAAACTCTCTTAGTTTGAAATGCATGTGTTCAACAGGGAAAAATCAAACCTCCAGAAAATCATAAAAGCAATAAAAAATATCACCAGTTTGTAATCACCAAAAAAATTAGAAATTGTTGAAAAAGCCACTAGTTTGTGGCACCCCAAAAAAATATAATAAAGAGGTATTAGTATAATCCCCTGAAAATTAATAAAGAGCACAAAATCAATTAAGTGCTAAGAGATTATCTAAATAACATCTTGGGGTCTATGGTTTCTTAAGCTGAAGATTGGTAATGAGCTTAAAATTGACTTGTCATCATACCCACACCTAAGTCGAACATTACAAGCTTTATAAAGCCCTATTGATTCTAGTGAATACTAACTTGTGTGGAAGATAATGCAGGAAACACATGAGGTGAAGAGGGTAACACTAATTTGCGAAATCTGAATCCACTTAATCTCATTGGGAACTTGGAACAAATATCACACACACACGGATAACCACTGTCATAACCTGAAATGCATGCAGTACTAACTCTCTTATGTAGTAAGATAAAGTAATCCAGGGATGAATTACAATGAAAAACTCGGTAACTTGATTTCTCATTCATCATAAGCAAGGACTAGTACAATTTACTACTAAGAATTGTGAGCTCAAATGTTATTTGGGTTATGTTAAAAATAATTACTGAAGTTTTAAAAATCCCTTTTGTTTGAGGGCAAACAAAGTTCAAGTTGGGGGTGTTTGATAACTCGTAAAAGTAAGTTATTTCTATGCTCCTTTTATAATATAAATTGCCCTTTTCACACACTTAATCCATCCAAAATAACTCTAAATTGGTATTAATTCACAATAATTCGCATTAGAGCTTGTTGATGGTGTATTAAGTGTTTCAGGGAGAAAAGTAGCTAAAAATAGGTGAAATTGTGCTAAAGAAAGCATCTTTCACGCATTGGATCACAACTTGCGCGACTTGGAGCTCCAGTAAAGAAGAAAAGCTCTATAGGATCTCATCTCGCATTCATCTCTTCTTATCTTGCGTGAAGACATTTTTCTTGAAAAGTAAGTTAACACTCTGGTACCTTATGTCGCATTCACCTCACGTTCAATAACATCATCTCGCGCGAGGTGATGTACCTTCAAGAAGAAGTTAACTCTCTTGCGCCTCATTTCGCACATAGCTCCTTCATCTCGCGCGAAGGGATTTGGAGTATAACACAAGGTTTCCTCTCTAGAACATGAACTCGCGCGAGCTGTATATTGCTTCGGGAGAGGTAGACTCGCACCAGGCCCAAGTCCATTTCAAGAAACTATAAATAAACCTCATTCAATTGGGAGAACGATGTAACCCTAACTATCCCTTTTATATGATTCTTGATGTTATTCAGTATATGTTTGGGTGTTTTATTCTTTGTTCTTAATGCTATTTGTTAAGCTGAAAAGTTGATAAATTGATAAGGTAATGCGGACTGCACTTAATCATAATTGGACTCATGAACAAAACTCCCTAAGTAATTTGGTGTTAAGAGGTTAAATTAATCTAGGTAGACATAGGAGACGTGAGTGATTCTGAAAGAAGCAATCACAGGAGCGGACATCTAATCCGACCATGACTATATGTGAATAATTTAAAGGGAAATTATAAAAGGGGGAGGAGCAGACATCCAATCCGACCATAACTATATGTGAATAACTTAAAAAGAAATTATAAAAGGGAAATAGTGGTAAAATCGATATCTCAATCATCTCATTTCTTGAATTTAACTCAATCTAAATTTGTGTTATGCTCTTATAAATATATTTTATTTAATAATTTAACTATTTTGAAAAAATAAGTAAAATTGTGATCTTGAATATCTAAGTTAAGGGTATTCCACTGGGCTACATGTTGTCTTAAGTAATCATTTTGTTTAGAATTTTATTATATTTTATATTTTTAAATATTTTGAAATTACAAGCAGATGTTTAAATTTATAACAGATGGTTATTATAGGATTATATTCATTAATTTATTAATTATATTATATTTTCATATAATAATAATCATAAGTTTATAAAATTTTTAAAATGTCATTTATGTATAAATATAATATTTATTAAATTAATATATTTTATAAAACAAATAATTATAAATAGAATTTTTAAATATTTTTTAATAAATTTATAATTGTTGATTTTGATAGAAAAATATAAATATTATTATTCAATGTTAATTATATTATATTATATATAATAATAATATATTACATTTGTTTGTAATTTTTTTAATATATATACATACAAGGGTGGAGCCAGGATTTAAGTATGGGAGGGGCAAATTTTTTTTTCATTTTCATTTTAAGTTTTTAATATTTGTTTTTTTTTTCATTTTTTAGGTATATTTTCATTTCCATTTGGTCACCTTTTCTAGTAATGGGTTCAAAAATAAAATTAGTTTATTATAAGGTACATAATATTCTTTTAAAAATGATTTTGTTATTATATTTTAATTTTCTTTGTATTTTAAATGACCTTATTTTTATTGTTTATTATTTAATTAGAAATTTAAAATTACATAAATATACATTTGAGAAAGAATTAAATACTTATCCTATGAAAAACAAGATTAAATTTAAAATTTATTATTATTATTAAAATTTTATTACTATTATTATTATTATTAAAACTTTATTATTATTTATTATTAAAAGTTTATTACTATTAATATTAGAAAGATTAATATATTATTTATTAAAACTTTTTTACTATTATTAATATTATTATATATAAAGAGAAAAAAGTTGAAGGGAAGGGCGATGATGGTAGGCGGCGCAAAACGTTGCGCCGCCTTGTATATATAATCAATAATAATTTAGAGTTATAAAATTTAATTAAATTTTTAAATTTTTAAAATTTTTCATTATATTATTAAAATTTTTTGTTTTTTAGTTTTTATATATTTAATATTTATTTATAATATTATATATACTATTAATATTATATTAAACATTTATTAACTGGCAAAGAATGTTCTTGACGGGTTCTTTGACTGCAAAACACGAATATGTCTACGCAAGTAATAATACTGCGATAAAAAGAATTTTTTGTGACAATGGTGATTGCTCAAAATAGTTATGGAGAGATAAATGAAAGGATCGCTACTAAATTTCCTATATCGTTTTGAGAATTTGTTAGTTGGTGTTCATGAAAATTAATAATAATATCATTTTCCTAATCATATTTTTCATGTTTATTAGTGAATGTGTAAAATTTTATGACATAGGTTCATAATCCAAACAATGGGATGTGTGATCCTTTTGTAAAGGACATTTCATGGGGACCTAAAAAAATTGTCCAAATATGGCCTATTTATTTTATTAATGGGTATAAGTTTCACACACAATCTTGGAGTCAACATAGATCTACATACAATAGCGGTGTATGCATCAAGGGCACTGATTATGGTAGTTCAGAGAGTGATTTTATGGCATACTTGAAGAAATTGTACAATTAGAATATAAAGGGTTGCCAAATAAGAATATAATGTTATTTAAGTGTGAATGGTATGACCCAAACATTAATCGTGGCGTCAAGATTCATAAGGAGTATGAGCTTGTTGAGATTGATACGAGAATAAGGTATGATAAGTATGATCCTTTCATATTTGCACAGCAAGCAACACAAGTGTATTATGCTCATTTTCTTGCAAATCGTGATAAGGCTAATTGGGTAGCCGTGATAAAAACAAAAGCAAGGAGTACAACTGATGATCATAGTATTGATGTTAATGGGATGCATATCAAGATGATGAAATTGAAGAAATCACACCAGTCAACATTAACAATGATGAACTTCCAAGTTTAAGGGACAATCAAGGTGCACATGAAGTGATTAATGGGTCATTTATCAACCAAAACTTGAAAGATAATGAAATTGAAGAGGAAAATGACAACGATGAAGATGACTTATTAGGGAATGAACATGAATCTTATGATAATTTCTCTGATTAAACTACATTTGTAATGTGACAGTTCTCTAAATTATTGTATGACTTATTTAGCGATATTTTTTTGCTTACTAATTTCTCTTAAAATTGCAAGTTTTGTTATGTGTACATGTTTATAATTGTTGGAGGTAATTTAATTTTGTGAATGTTCATGTTTTATAACAATGTAAATATATTACTCTTCATATTTTATTTTCTTGCCAACATCTACCATAAAATGTTAATAATATACAACAAATGTTTTGTTGGTCTGAGAAAATCTGGGTAAATAGACTTAAAGGTTTTGGCTAGACTACATTTCAAATTATGTTTAACAATTTATTCAGGCATTGATATGTAAACTGTTGAACTCACCCTAACTTTTCTTATATCTCTCATTTTCATGTTAATGCTTTGCATATACTACATATGAATTAAACATAACAAGTTGTTGGTATACAAAACTATTTTTGTTTCATGTTTAACAATAAAGATGTCAAGTGGAGGTCATGGTTCGAGGGGTAGAAGTAGCAGTAGTAGAGGTCGTGGTGGAGGTCCATCAATAACCAGACCATCTACTACTTCCTCGAATGTTGAAGATTTTCCTCGGTTAAGTGAGCAACACAGTACACTATTTCTACATAAAGATTTCACAACTGTTGGGGATGCCCCCAAACCTGGGGAAATAGATCCATCAGATGGCAAGATGTGGATCTATCCTGATCAAGACACGTAAGTATTAATTATTTTCAATAGTTATTTTTACATATTTTACAAATGAAATTGTTTGGATGAAAAATTAATACCTATAACTTTTCTAAATTTGTAGGTTTATTCTGGTTGTTCAAACAGTTATATGGATTATAAATGTCATTTGATCAAAATATGATAGACCAATTTATAATTGGAGCACAACTTGATGGAGGACTGTTAGATCAAGATGATTAACATCTCTAAAGTTTTGATTATTACAAGACAGACAAAACATTTACAGACGAAACATCAACAAACAAGGTCAGACACAACGAGCACAGACGAAAGATGACTCCTCAAAGTTGAAGTCATTCGTCTGTCTCATGTCAAGTCATCAGACGATAGGCTAAGACGAAACTCTTAAGACTGAAGAAGTTCATCATCTGCCAAAGAAGTGAAGCAAAGCATGAGTCACTCGCGCCAAGATTTTAAATCTTAAGAAGTACTCATTAGAAGCATTCAAGATCAGTATGGGGATTCGCGCTTACATATGCAACTTGAAAAGGTCCTCACCTTTTTGTCAAAGTCTCTGTACAAGTCAGAAAAAGTACTGCGCACGCTATCTAAATCCTCTGCAAACGTCATCAATCACTCAAGTACTCTCTAACACCTTTTTGGACTTCGCTTGGAAAACGCTCAATGGCTTTCTTCTGTGGTCTAACGATATCTGAAGATTTTGCCTATTTAAAGACTTCGCTTCTTCAAAGTTCGGTTGGCGAACATGCTTCAATATTCTATCTAACTGTGAATTCGCTCTTTGTTATTTCTGGTCTTCATTGTAAAACCCTCTCTGCAAAGAGGAAACTTTCTTTTTAAAGAACTCTTTCAAATCCACTTGTGTGGTGTTTTAGCCTGAGGAGGCTGGTTGTTCAAAGAATACTCTTGTTGTTTAGTCTGCGAAGGCTGTGTTCAAAGAATATTGTGTTATACCTAGAAGTGGTTGGGCGCAAATAATACTTGTAACCCTTTCACGGTTTGTAGTGAAAACTCAGTTGTTACTGGGTAACTGGACGTAGTCTTGTATAGACGAACCAATATAAAAATACTTGTGTATTTTTTTATTAAGTGTTTGACTAACGGGGATAATCAAACTATAATGTCTGTTCATTAAAATCAACCTTTGAAGATTAACATTGTTTCGTCTGAACACATTTAAACCCACAGACGAAATGAATATTTTTTTAAGTAACACAATTCAACCCTCCTTCTTGTGTTCTATCTTTTATAGTTTGGTATCAGAGCTCAGCCTCTAAGGGTTGAGCGCTTTACAGCTGCTAGAGGAAAAGATTCAGAATGGAGTCACAAGGACCTTCTTTCTTGTCTGGAGGGTCATCCATGAACAAGCCACCGACATTCTCTGGTGATGACTATCCTTACTAGGCTGATCGGATGGAGATGTACATCAAATCCACCCAGTATAGACTATGGAACATCATAACTCACGGAAACATCCCTATTGTCAAACCCGAGGTTGAATGGGGAAATGAAGAATACTCGCTTATGGAACTCAACAACAAAACTAGATATGCCATCATATGTGCATTATCAAGGACAGAATACAACAGATTCTGTGCCTACAAAACCGCTAAAGAGCTTTGGGATGCCCTCAAGATTTCTTATGAAGGAACTGAGGATGTGCATATGAGGAAAACTGCTACTCTTCAAAGAGAATATGAGATGTTCTCAATGAAGAAAGGAGAATTTGTTGACATGATGTTTGGAAGATTCCAAACAATAATGAATGGACTCACTGCGCTTGACATTACATTCACCAAGGCCTAGAATAACATGAAGATATTGGACAGTCTTCCTCCTTCATGGAAGCTATGTTTATTGTCATCTCAATTGGGCGTGATATGAAGATATTAACTCTTAATGAGTTAATAGGAGCCTTGAGAGTACATGAGTTACTTTTGTGTAAGAGACACAAGATCAAAGTTCAAGAGCTCATAGCTCTTCCGACTATCAACACCATGCCGAAGGAGGAAACTACTAAGAGGGAAAGAAAAAAGAAGCACAAAGTTTTGAAAGCTGACACCACTGAGTCTGATTCGTCTGACGGATCATTTGATGATGAGATTTCTCTCATGGCCAGACGCTTTAAGAAGATGATGATGAAAAAGGGGAGAGGTCAATGCTTCTTGAAGAAGAAGGAAAAGAAGCTCACTGAAAAACCTTCATGCAAGGAGGAGAGCTCAGAAGTCATCTGCTACGAATGCAAAAAACCTGGACACATGAGATAAGAGTGTCCAAGATTGAAGAGAAGATGGAATCCTCACAGAGACAAAGGTAAGAAAAGTCTGGTGACTTGGGAAGACCTTGATAGCGAAAGTTTAGAGGAATCCACTGAAGAAGAAGAAACCGCAAATATTTGTCTCATGGTTGGAGACACTATCTCATTAGAGGTAATTGAATCTGGAACTTCTTCATCCTCTTCATCTGAGTCTGACTCAAAATCAAAAGAAATTTCATACGATACACTTTTGGCTAACTCACATTTTATTGCTGAGAAATACAAAGTATGCAAAGCCAAGTTGAAACAAACTTTAGAAGAAAATGCTACTTTGAGAACTGAAAATGAGTTGCTGCAAAAGGAAGTATCAGATGAAAAATAATTTAAGTCTGAAAAGGATATTTTTATTTCTGAAGTCGAAAGATTGAAGAAAGAAAATGAATCATTACTCAAAGACTTAACAAAGTTCACTAAGGGATCCTCAATGCTAGAAAATATTTTAAAATATGGGAGGTCCGTGTCTGATAAGAGTGGACTTGGTTATGTTGAAGAGTCAGACAAAAAGAAAAAAAAAATTTGTTTCCGTCTGCTCATGAGAAGAAGAATAAAAATTACAATAAGGTTTCAAACAATTATAGAAAAGATAAAAGAACCTTAAACAAAAAGAAATCTTCTTCCACTAACAAAGGAGTACCCAAAAAGATTTGGGTACCAAAGTCACTTATTATTCCTGTTGTAGACATCCTTAATAGGAAGAGAGAGGAGTTCCAGCTGGTACCTAAACAGTGGGTGCTCACGACACATGACGGGAGACTTGTCTATGTTTCAAGATCTCAGTCCAAGTAAAGGGTCTGTATCATATGGTTCAGGAAAAGGTAAAATCCTAGGTATTGGGACCGTTGGTAAGACACCCAATCCTCTTATCCAAAATGTGTCTTATGTTAAAGGTCTCAACTTCAATCTGCTTAGCATAAGTCAATTTTGTGACAGTGGATATGAAGTAGCTTTTAACTCCAATGAATGTATAGTAAAAAACAAGGACAAATCCATTCTGTTTGTTGGGAAAAGAAGGAATAATCTCTATGAGGTTTGTCTTTCTGACCTTAGTGATCAGAATGTGACATGTTTGATTTCAGCAGATGATGAATGAGATATTTGGCACAAAAAGCTTGGACATTTAAGTCTCAAGTATATTTCGAAAATTTCTAAAAAGGATCTTGTGAAAGGTTTGCCAAAAATATCTTGGAAATCTAATCGTCTGTGCGAATCTTGTCAGCATGGGAAACAACTAAAAGCTTCTTTTAAATCAAAAAATGTTGTTTCCACAACAAGACCACTAGAACTGTTACATATTAATCTCTTTGGACCTACTCGGACTGAAAGTCTTGGAGGAAAGAGATATGGATTTGTAAATGTGGATGATTATACTAGATTCACATGGGTATACTTCCTAGCACATAAACATGAGTCATTCAGTGTCTTTGAAATATTCTGTAAACGTGTTCAAAAAGAAAAAGGAATATGTATTGCGTCTGTTAGTAGCGATCATGGAACAAAATTTGAAAATTCTAAGTTCAATGCCTTCTGTTATGAAAATGGTATTTTCCACAATTTTTCATCTCCAAGAACTCCTCAACAAAATGGAGTCGTGGAAAGGAAAAATCGTACCTTACAAGAAATGACTAGAACTTTGTTGCATGAAAGCTCTCTTCCAAAAATATTATTGGGTAGAAGCAATTAATACTTCATGTTATATTCAAAACAAAATATTGATAAAACCAATATTGAATAAGACTCCATATGAACTATGGAAAGGAAGAAGACCCAACATTTCTTACTTCCATCCTTTTGGATGTGAATGTTTCATTTTAAACACTAAGGATCAACTTGGCAAGTTTGATTCAAAAGTGGTGAAGGATTCTTACTTGGATATTCCAATACGTCTAAGGCCTATAGAGTATTTAACTCTAAAACGCAAGTTGTAGAGAAATCAATTCATGTAAAATTCCAAGATAACTCAAAGGTTGATAAGGAAATATCAGACCTAGAAAATTTATTTGATAATTTGCAGATCAACCCTTCTGGTCAAAGCCCAAGTTCAAATGGTCAACCTGGATCATACGCAAGAACTGACACAAGACTATACGATAGAAGTATAGACGAACCCTCTTCGTCTGATGCTCACCAACATGATGATCAAGCTCCTATAAGAACGTGGAAGTTTGCCTCAAACCACACAGAGGATCTTATCATTGGAGATAGACATCAAGGTGTTCAAACAAGATCAAGACTTAAAGAATCGTCTGGCTATGCTCTTGTGTGAAATATAGAGCCCAAGAACATTGAGGAAGCTCTACAAAATAATGACTGGATTTTAGCTATGGAAGAAGAGCTAAACCAGTTTACCAGAAATGATGTTTGGACTTTGGTAGAAAGACCAAGAAGCAAAAGCATTATTGGAACGAGATGGGTGTTCAGAAATAAACTTGATGAAGATGGGAAAGTGGTAAGAAACAAAGTGAGGTTAGTAGCTCAAGGTTATAACCAACAGGAAGGTATAGATTTCACTGAAACTTTCGCTCCTATAGCTAGATTAGAAGCCATTAGAATTCTACTTGTTTTTGCTGCTCATAAAAACATCATCCTATATCAAATGGACGTAAAATGTGTTTTTCTTAATGGTTTTATTGAAGAGAAGTATATGTAAGACAACCTCCTGGATTTGAGAATTCATCTCAACCAGATCATGTTTTCAAGCTGAATAAAGCACTATATGATCTTAAACAAGCTCCTCAAGCTTGGTATGATAGACTAAGTTCTTTTCTTCATCAAAATGGTTTTTCAAGAGGAAAGGTTGATACTAAACTCTTCAAGAAAAGTGTTTCAAAAGACTTTATTATTGTCCAAATATATATAGATGATATAGTCTTCGGAGCAACTAACGAATCCTGGTGCAAGGATTTCTCTAAGTTGATGCAGGATGGGTTCGAGATGAGCATGATGGGAGAGTTGAAGTTTTTCCTAGGACATCAAATCAAGCAGACGAAACAAGGCATATACATTCATCAACAAAAGTATACTAAGGAACTTCTAAAGAAATTCAAAATGGAAAATGTCAAACCAATGAAAACACCCATACATTCGTCTGGAGCCAGTCTTAACAAAGACGAATCAGGTAAGACCGTTGATTAGACGGTATATAGAGGTATGATTGGATCTCTTCTCTATCTCACTGCTAGTAAACCTTACATTATGTTTAGTGTATGTTTATGTGCACGTTTTCAATCTGATCCTAGAGAATCACATCTACAAGCTGTTAAACGCATTTTAAGATATCTTATTTGAACCACTAATCTCTCTCTGTTTTATAAGAAAAGTAGTGATTTCAATCTAAGTGGTTATTTTGATGTTGATTATGCTGGAGATAAAGTGGAGAGGAAAAACACAAGTGGTGGATGTCAATTTCTTGGCTCATCACTAATCTCTTGGTCAAGCAAGAAACAAAACTCCATTGCACTTTCAACCACTAAAGCAAAATATATTGTTGCAGTTGGGTGTTGCTCACAACTACTTTGGGTAAAACATCAACTTGAGGATTACTCCAGGTTTGAAACTCAAATACCAGTATTTTGTGATAATACAAGTGCAATTAATCTCAGCAAAAATCCTATTCAACATTCAAAAGACAAACATATTGAAATCAAATTTCATTTTATAAGAGATTATGTTCAAAAAGGTATTTTCGATATACAATTTGTTCAAACCGATTTTCAATGGGCTTTAGATGAAACTGATTTTTACAAAAGCTTTAGACGAAACTTGCTTTAATTTCATTAAAGAAAATTTGGGAATTGTTTCTTTAATTGATTAAGTTTTTCCGTCAGAGCATTTCATTTCGTTTGTACAAATTAAATGCCTTCATTGTGATATTTCACTCTCGTGTTAAGATGAAACATTGCATCTGATCAAATTGAATCAGTCTGAGAAAATTCAACAGACGCAAAGTTATTATTTAATTAATTTAAAGTTAAACGTGCAGGAACAACTTAAAGGCAGCATTAAATGTGTCTGTCATTTATTGCATTATTTTAGGACATTGAAGAGCACGCGTTGTGAATTGCAGAAGTCAAATCAATCATTAAAAGGGTAATGATGGGGCCTCGTCAAATCAGGAACGGTTTCAACTTCTTTCGTCTGATGAATTATAATCGTTTTTGTCTTTGACTATAAATACTCTCAAATTTTACTCTTTTACTCCTTACTGCATTCTTACTATCTCTAAGTATTTTATTCACAAACTTTCTCTCTTTTCAAAATTAGAACAATGGCCGCCAAGAACATCAAAGCAAACCGAAGCAATCTTCTTTAAAGATCTCTTCTTGCCTAGCAAGTGGGTCTCAAGGACCACCGTTGAAGGCATCTTTGGCAGGGTATCAAAGATGTTAATACACAATGGTTGGATGGACTTTGCTGAGATGAGAGGCCCATGGTTGATGGAGGTCCACATGGAGTTCTAGAGCGAAGCGAAGGAGTTTGATGATGGTATTGTGGGTACCATTGACAACAAGGAGTATATTATCACAATAGAATCCATTGCTGAAGCTAGAAGTTGCAAAGCTGAAGGGCGCTTCTATAGCGCTGACTGGATGAGGTTAGAGTCTGAGGAGCATGTCGACAAGATACTCTATGGAAAGGCTCGTGACCCCGAAGATCCAAAGTTTCTAAGATCTGGGAATCTCTATCCCACAGCAGAGTCATCCACAACCTTCTCTACAACATCTTCACACCCAAAACAGGCTCACAAGATAATGTGAGTACTCGTGATAGATTCTGCATCTACTACTGTCTGAGGAAAGCAAGGTTGAGTCTTCCTCATATTGTTCTTGACCATTGGATAAATGCGTTAAAGAATAGGAACATTCGTAGGAAGAGCAGTATTCCCTACGCCACTCTCTTCTCCAAAATCATCTTAAACCAAGGTTTTGATGCCACTGGTGTCGTATGGCATGATGAAGGAAAAGAGGTCAAAGGAAGCACCTTTGCCAAGATGTGTCTGAACCCTAGCTTTCTTCATTATAATAGGAGTGAAGATGAAGTTCCTCTTTCTCCTATCACCAAAGATCCTCCTCACAGAGCCCGCATCAAACACGCCAAAACCCAAACACAAGCCCAAACACAACCTCAAGCATCTACCCTCTTCCACCTGTGATCGTATCTGAAGTCCCTTCCGAGGAAGTTCAAGAAGAGCCTCTTAGAAAGAAAAAGAGGACTATCAGAATAAAACACGTTGCGTCTAAGACGCAGGAGAAGGAGATATCCCCCGATGAAGATGAAGGGGTTAAGAAAACATCTAAGGGTGTAACGTCTGTAAAGATCCTTACAGGCGAAGAAAAGCAGAAGAAAGAAGTTGAAGAGAAAACAAGAGCTAGAGAGATTGCTCTTCAAAAGGCTGCCAAAGGCAAAGAGAAAATGAAGTAGAAGCTTGCGTTTGTGATTGTTGGAGAAACAGACGAAGCAAGGCAACTAAAAGAGGCTAAGAGGGTCTCTATGCTGCTTCAAGCTGAAAGAGAAAAAATATTTCTTGAAAGCGTTAAGGGCATTGGATCGTCTGAAGCTGCGTCTACACCAGCAATTTCAAAGGGCATGAATAGTGAAGAAACTGCCCAGATCTAGAAGGACAATGCTCAATTAGTAGAGGAATTGAAGACTATACTTAATGAAGAAGCTCCAACTATGGAGGGTTCTACACCAACACTCCAAGATGAACATAGGATAACTGTATCGGATCCTATTGTTGCGTCTCTTCTCAACGCCGCTCTTGATCAGACGATACCTACTGCGTCTGAAGAACCATCCTATCTACAGACGATGGAGATTCCGTCTGAGGTAATAATCATTGAAGATGCATGTTCTTCGTCTGATGAAGAACATGTTATAAAGAAGATGGATGCACAATGGGTGAGATCTCATGCTGAGGTTATAAATCCAGAAGATCTTCCACCCAAGCACAAGACTGACTATTCGTTCCTTAACGAATTAGTCATGAGGAGATTTGCAGAGAGTTCTTGTCTTTGAAAGACCATCAAGCTCGATGATTCTTGAAATGAGCTTGTAGATATCTCCAATAAGGGTGAATCGTCTGAGTCTGCTAAAGATGGTTACTTAGCAGACGATGAAGACTGCTTTGTAAAGGACACTCCCTATATTGAGTTGAAGAACCCTTATCAGTACAGAGGTAAAAAGGGATTCCAACTTGGGAGATTCATCAACCACATCATCTATCACAAACCCCTGATGCCAGTGGACTTCAAAGAAGATCTCATCTATACCCCTTAAGAGCAACGCGAATGGATGAAGCATCTACCTTGGGAAAAACTGGCCTCTTTAGACATCAAGGGTTTAAAAAAAATAAACAAGTACAAGGATCATCTAGCTGAGTCGGTGATTGAAGGATCAGCTCTTGGCTATGAACCCCACATTCCCTTTAGAGAAAATATCAAGTGGAAGGTTAAGCTTGAACCTAATGCCCCTGGATTTCACCATTGCATATATGGAGATCCCAGCTCCACCATCTATGAGCCAAAAGAGTGTTGTCATTGGCATATGGACGCCATTGATCGCCATGTTCCTGTACCCTTCACAATTTCAATTAACCAAACACAGTATGTAGGTCTAGGACATACTCTTGGAATTGTTCTTCCTTGGACAAGACCACATTGTTCAGGAATTTGTCCCCGCTACTCCATCCTCTTAAATGAATATGAAGACCCCGAAGAGTTTGCTCATACGCTTTTGAAGATTACAACACAACATTCAGGCTGATGGCGAATGCTTATAGAGGGGAAGAAAAAGCTAGATTGACTTCCTTCTATCACATTGAAAGGCGAGCAAAGAAGGAGTCGAGATACTGTCCTTCATGATGGGATCTCAATTCTCTTCTCTCATCTCAAACGTAACCAAGTTCTTCATTGTCTTAGACCGAAAATGACCTTGCTTGGTCAAGTTTTTGGCTAAAAGGAAAGAGAAGAAGACTCTGTTTGTCCCCAAAACCTTCAAGTTTGCAAGGCACATTCCCAAGAGACTTCCGTCTGCTGCATACTCGCACCTCAAATCCATTCAAGCCAAAGCCTCAAGGCCTATCAATCCCAAGATTCAAAGGTTGATAGAAGATCATGAAGCCACTTCTGCCTTTTGCTCTAGAACTTCATTTGATGAAGATTCTACAATCTGTGGCAAGGTGTATCATGGAGAAGCTTTCGTTTATACACATTCGTCTGAGGAATATCCAGATCTTGAGCTCTCTGTTCCCAACAGAGTGTTCACTTGGCAATGGAAGAGAGACTATACTTCATATCTCACACTTCCACTTTTTACTCTGCAACCGTTGTGGACTCCAACTGTGTTCATTGAAGATGATGAATTTGTTTCCATTGTTGAAGAGCCTCAATCGCCTCTTGTGGAGAATGATGATAACGTGGAGGTTACTATTGTTAAGGGTGAAGTCGTGAACGCTGATGAGTATCACACTCTAAAGCGTAAATATGATGCATTGGAGGAGAATTGCGAGCATCTAAAGAAGAAGAAGAACAAAGAGCTTGAGGACAATCAAGCCTCTCTCACATCTAGATGCAACAGCTAAGGGAGATCGTCATGGGACTTGTCAAACAGAAGCCTAAATCTTCTTCTTGAAGAAGCTTTTGATGATTCTCAGCCCAAGAGGGAGAATATCTTAGAAAGAAGGAAAAGGTGGTGCTAAGCTAAGGGGGAGCTTTCGTCTGAGGGGGAGTTATCCATCTGAGGGGGAGTTAGCAAATTTTGTTTTTGTTCTGTTTTAATTTATTCTTTATTAATTTGTATAGCTTTATACATGTATTCTAAGGGCATTTGTTTTCTGTATACCTTGTAACATTGTACATGGTTTACATCACATTGATGTAACAATTCTTATGAAGAGGTATTGTTTCAGAAAACATCGTCTTGATGTAAATCTGACTTGTGCTTAAAATTGTTTTAGCTAACTCTGTTTTGTGCAGATGCCGTCTTGAGAAAATTATCAGTATGGTCTGTAATCATCAAAAAGGGGGAGATTGTTGGATCAAGATAATCTCTAAAGTTTTAATTATTACAAGACAGACAGAACATTTACAGACGGAACATCAACAAGCAAGGTCAGACGCAACGAGCACAGACGGAAGATGACTCCTCAAAGTTGAAGCCATTCGTCTGTATCAAGTCAAGTCATCAGACGATAGGCTAAGACGAAAACTCTTAAGACTGAAGAAGTTCATCGTCATCCAAAGAAGTGAAGCAAAGCATGAGTCACTCGCGCCAAAATTTCAAATCTTAAGAAGTACTCATTAGAAGCATCCAAGATCAGTATGGGGATTCGCGCTTACAGATCCAATAAGCCTAGGAGGAACCGCCACAACGGAAACAAGAGTCCATTGATAAGATCCAAGAAAACTTCCTAAGGAAGACAAGAGAATCCTCTCTCAAAAGCTCAAAGCTTATTACATTCAATTTCGTCAAAAGGCCCCTTACAATTTCGTTTTGGCATGTATTTATAGGCCTAAGCTACTTAGGATGCAAGTTAACCTAATTTGGGCACAAGTTTAATCTAAATCCAAACAAAATCTAATCTAATCTTGGGCACCAAGTTCAATCTAAATCTAAATGAAATCTAATCTAATCTTGGCCCAATTATTCTAAAACACTAAATAATATATTTAAAAGTAATAAAAGATTTTGGGTTGTGAGCTTTGGGCTCACTTACAAGGCTTACAATTTAAATAATTAGCTAGAAAATCCTGGCAGTATCTAAACGTTTACTTCAAGCCCTACTTTCTCCAAGATTCATTCTGAACTGGGCTTTGGTGTCTTCATAGCTTTTGTAGCACTTTAAGACAACTTTAAAATGCCACCAAGATGAACATAATTGGAGTTGTATAGCCGAAGTTATGCTCGGAATATTGAACCTCCTCCATTAACTTTGACTTGGAGAGTTTGTTGGGCCTTTGAGATGTTCCTACATCAGTTTCGGTCAAGACCCAAGATAAATCAATTCAAATCAAAAACAAAAAAAAAAAGGAAAAGGTGAATGGAGAAAGAAGATGAAAAGAATGGCATCAAGGAAGATCCAATAAACCTAGGAGAAACTGCCACAATGGAGACAAGAGCCAATTAATAAGATCCAAGAAACCTTCTTAAGGAAGAAAAGAGAACTTATTCTCTCAAATACAACTCTAAGTTTTTATTCAATTCTGTCAAAAAGGTTCTTACAATTTCAGCTCACATGTTTTTGTAGACCTAAGCTACTTGAGATGCAAGTTAACGAAAACTAGTCTAACTTGGGCGCCAAGTTTAATCTAAATCTAAATGAAATCTAATCTAATCTTGGCCCAATTATTCTAAAACACTAAACAAAACATTCAAAAGTAATAAAAGATATTTTGGCCGTGAGCTTTGGGCTCACTTATAAGGCCTTACAATTTAAACAATTCGCTGGAAAATCCTGGCAACATCCAAACGTTAACTTCAAACCCAATTTTCTCCAATATGCAATCCGAACTAGGCTTTGGTGTCTTCATAGCTTCTGTAGCCCTTTAAGTCTTCTTTAAAATGAAACTTGGAGCAACTTAATCGGAGTTGTATAGCCCAAGTTAAGTTTGAAATAATGAATCTGTGTATTTAGGCACCCAATACATTATTGCTAAAGGAGAATGTAAACATCAACGTCAGGCTGAAGGGAATCATTGGAAAACTTAAAAGTAGTATTAAATTTATGAAATTAAGTTTAAAGAAAAAAATTAAAGTGTTATCTATTTAATTAGTTGTGATGATTTAAATACGTATATGTAGTTATTTATTTTGTTATTGGTTTATTTTAATTCTTGCTTCTTTGACTATGGAGTTTTCCTTGATTGCCTTATTTGTGTGTGAGTTTAATTCATTTTGTTGAATTAAATATTCTGTTATAGGGAAGTGATTGATATGGATTGAGAGATTAAATTTTAGGCATATTGCATTAACGATTCGTTGAGGTTCGTGATAATCGATTATAAATATTTTTTTAATGGGTACTAAGAAGGAGTAGGGAGGTTGCCCTGGGTGGACATGCGATGGTGTTTTGAAAATGAGAGAGATTATCATGAATGCTAGGTGCAGTGAAAATGTTTCCGAAAAGTGAGGATAAATGGAACTATTATGGTTGGTCCCTGACACGTAGATATAATGACCTAGGACTTTAAGGGTATTCGCGGTGGGGAAAGCTTCCACTATGGTCGATCATCACCATGAGTGGGAAGTGACTCCTGTTGTAACATTGGTTACCATGACTGTAACTATCTAGTATCTCTGGTTAGAATGTTAGAGGTGACATGAGAGTGAATTGTGAAGAGCTTGCATCATATTGGGTTGAACGACGTGATTGATTGTGATATGTTGTGAATGAGATGTTCTTGTATTTTTTTATATTTATTGTGTTAAGCTACCATTGTTAATCTCATTGTTATTATTAAAATTTAAACTAACACTGTGGTTGTTTCTGTTGTTTGACACCTGTGATGACCCTGCAAACAGGCGAACAAATGAGCAGTTTGTTGGAGGCGAAAATAGCTTAGGTTAGGAAAGGAATCTGATTACTTGAAGACTTGTTGTGGCATTTCCCTTTCTTGAATTTGAATGAATGCTTCTATTTTCAAATGTTGAAACTCTTTTTACATGTTAGAAATTTCATTATTTGAGACAATGTCTACCTTTTGAGACATACATAGTTGTAGACTTCGATTTTAAAATTTAATCTTTGAAATAAAAATTTAGTCATCTTTATCGACTACATAGTTATTTTCTCATGAGCAATAGATAAATTAGGACGTTGTAACTGTAACATCTGAGGGGTGCTACATTGGATGTAGTCATCCTTGGGTGTTCATTTTAATACTTAATTGCTTATTATTAACTAAGGTTACAATGTAAAATTATTTCGTTTGAAGATAATTTGATTCATCTGAAAAAAAACTTGTGTATGATTAGGTTGTGTCTATCAAAAGACATGTTTGTAATTTCTTCATTAGATGAACTACTACTTTCACTACCCATGTATTCCCATGTAAGCAAACTCTTCTTCTTCTTCTTCTTAGGATTCCACCTATTCTTAAGTTTAGGATATTTAGCCCTGGTGTGTGGCTTGCCTTACTGCATTCGTAGCAGATAATCTAAGAGTCTTCTTCCTTCGTGACCTTCTTCTTAAGAAGTCTTCTTTCCTTTTTCTTGAAAAAGTGGTTTCCTTTGCCTTTCTTCATCATTTTCTTGAATCTCATTTTCATTAATGATACTTCATCCTCAAAAGGGTATTTATAACATGCTAAAGATGTGGTGTCGACTTCCACTTTGAAAGCTTTGTTTTTCTTATTTTTAACTTTGGAATCTCCAAGTTTTGGGAATTTCTTCTTTGCTAGTAGAGCAATGGGCCCTTCCACCTTGATTTTATCCCTCATGCAAAGGTTTATGATGCACGTCAAACGTGCAATGATTAAGTCGAAACCCAATGCTTGGCTATGACAAGTATACCACAGTCATCAAGTAATAAGTATTAAAAACAGGGGTTGTCGTACCAATGAAGATAAGCAAATTTGGGATTGTATTCTTATTTTAAATCATATTTTTCCAGTGAGAGAAAATTGGTTTGTTTATTGAGAAAGCAATGGTTGTAAAAGAAGAAAGTAATGATAATTTAGAACGATTGGGATCTCTATTTCGCTATTAATTCCCTTAATACTCTCCGCCTTTTTTGGCTCAATTTTTTTTGTAAATACTTGACAAAAAAGTTTGGAATATATTAGTTATTATTAAAATATTTGATATAATTATAATATATTTTATTTATTAAATAGATGGAGATATCAAACTCTAATAATAATAATTTAAAATAAATTATTTGTACCAAAAATTGTTTTATAAAAATTTGTGTGCACTTATTGAATTAATTATAGTTGAGAAATGGCAGAAAAAAAAACAAAAATCTTATTCTGTTTTATTTTTTGTTTGGCTAGAAAACCAAAAAAATATATATATATAGAGCCAAACCAATATATATATATATATATATATATATATATGATATTATATAACAAACAGAAGGATAAATTTAGACATTTATTTTATTTCTTTGGAAGATATAATTTTGGATAGATTTAGATATTTATTTTGTTTCTTTGGAAGATATGATTTTGGAAGATATGATAGTTGATACCAATAAAATTAATTAAGTTTTTTATTTGATTTTATCATAATTATTTAAGATTAAGATATTTAAAATTAAAAAATAAATAATTTTTTATCTATACTTAGTAATTTACATGAATTTGTTGACTTAACTACATTTGATAAATGATGTATGCTTGAGAAATGATAGAAAAAATCAAAAATTTATTCCATTTTTTATTTGTTTTGTTGAATGTAATTGTTAAAATATTCAGATCAACACTTAATTCTGAAAGAGACAATTTTTCTGTGTAGATTTAAGATTTATTTTATTTCATTGAGGAGGATAAAAAATTTTATAAATAAAATTAATTAGATTTTTCAATTAATTTTATTATTATTATTTAAGATTAAAATAATCAAAATTAAAGAATAAATATTTATTTATTAGTATTTAATAGTAATGAAATATTCTAGGTAATTTTTTAAAAAAATTATATATCATAAGAAAAGTTTTAAATATTTTTATCAAAAAACATATATAAATTTATATAACAGTATTATTCTCTTATTATTCTTAATTTCCTAATTGTTGTCTTTATTACATTTTTTAATTTATATGTATAAAATAATAATTTTAAGATAAATATTAGATATTTTTAGTTTAATATTTCAAAAAAAAATTAATATTATTGATGAATTAAAATTTTAATATTTATATATTTTTATAATAAATATTTTATGAATATATATATATATATATATATATATATATATATAAAACCCCTTAAATAAACTCAAAAATCATATGTAAAACGATACAAAGAAAAAAAACAACTTAGGAAATCAAAATTCTTATTTAGGAATATCATGCCTAAAATCAAAATTATAATGCAAAATAAATTAATCTGGAGATAAGAATATTCTTATTTTAAAATATTTTATAACAAATATTAATATTAGTATTTGCGATGTCTAGAATTTAGTACTTAAGTTATTTTTAATTTAATCTCAATCTTACCCTTTTGTACTTAAATAATGTCAAGTGATGATATGATATTTTTTTTTTATTATTTTATATTTTGTGTTGATTTTTAACCGTTATAAAATGCTAGAAAGAAACTAAAAATCAAGGTAATCTATGTATTTTTGAACTTATATAAATTAAAAATAAATTTAAGTGTAGTCTATATATTTTTTTAATTTATTGATTATATTTTAAGTATTATTTTTATTAAATCTTAAAAAAAAATTTATGGCATATTTAATAATTTGTTTTATTATTTAAGTTTTTAAAATCCTTTGATTAAGTAATTTTTTTTAAGTTTTCAAATTTAACACAACACAATGAAATGGGATATATAATTTAACAAATATATATTTTATTTTTAAAATTAATACAATTTTGAAAAAATTACAAAATAAATCTATTAAATTATCATCATATACTTTTTATAATAGGATTATGATAAAATAACAAAATTTAGTGATATATATATTTTTTTACATACTATAATATAATATATATATATATATATATATATATACATTTTTTTTTATAAATGTTAGTTAGTGTTGTGGTAAAATAGTTATCCTTTATCCTAATATTAGAGGTTCTAGTATTATATGACACTGCCTAAAATATAATAAAATTCTACGAAATTAAAAATAATTTAAAGACTGAATTTTAAAATTCATTAAAGGAAAGAAAATAATTAACCTTTAATATTACTGATGTATCTTTATATGCATACTTACTTGTGTTTAGAATATTCTCTTAAGTTTTATTGTTGAGTTTTATTTTGATCTCAGGTAGAAATGATTTTGTGGAGTAATATATTAAAAATATTAAGGAAAAACATTTCTTAACTATACCATTTTTTTTAATATAAAAAACTAATGCATTTTAAATCTAATCCTTGATATAATCTATAATGTTTAAAATATTATTTCTTATTTTAAATAACAAAAATGTATAATTAATATTTTAAAAGTAATAAAAATTTAATACTTTAATTTTTATTTCGTATGTCTTCTTATATGATTTATTTAAATATTTATATAATTTTTGTGAGATTATATAAATAGAATTTTAAATATTTTAGAAATTATTTGTAAAATTTTACGTGTAACTTACTTTTGCGTGTGTCGTCAATTCTATAATAACTTTGTCAATAAGATTGGTTAAATCCATAACTAGATCACTACAACTTACTCGTCCATTCAATCATTTAACTAGACAAATCAATCACTTATCTCAATTTATGCGGTAGAATTTAATTATGTGTATAATCTAACATATTAGAATGTCTCAGAAGGTTCCACCATCCAATATTTAAATTTGTTTTATAATTTTAATTAAGTTTATATTATAAAGTATTAACTTTATTTATTCTTAGTGTCTAATAGATTTTCTTTTATATAAAAAAATATGTTATTTTTTTAATTAAAACTTATGTTTTAGTAATATTTATATTTGAATAATGAACTTCTTTAATTTTAACTATTTATATTATGATAGAACTGGATAAATTATAATAATATTTAAATTTGAATAATGTACTTTTATAATTTTAACTATTTATATTATAATTGAATTTAAAACTTATAATTATGATAATTTTAGAACTTATAACTATGATAATTTGTATTGAATTTGTATGCTTTTTATTATATTTTAAATTATAAAACTTCATAAATTACATATGATTTATAAATATTTGTAATATGATCACAGTTGATAGACGAACAATTAAACACACCTTTTGAATGTAAATGTTGATGCATAGCATTGAGTGCAAAAAATAAATACACAAATTAGTTTTATATAAAAAATTAATTTCTTTTACTTTCTTTTTTATATATCTTGTCTGGATTCATAGAAAGATTAAATGATTATTTCAACTTACATTAGCTTAAAATTTTGAGGTATATATATAACTATATCAAAAATGATTCTACAAACGAATTTATCATATAAAGTTGTCTTGAAACTACCTTTTTATTATTAATAGAAACATTTTTTTAAAAAAATTTGTTACATATCACGATATTACAAATACATAAAATATATTACAATATTTGGTGAAAATAAAGACATTATTTAAAATATAAAATGTTGCAGCTGGTTCTCTTTAATAGTTGACAAGGTAAGAGTACGCTTTTAGAAGCGTCATTACGTACTTGTTGAAGTTCAGAACATAATAGTCCTATTTCAAATGTACCCGACCCGCAACACCCTAAATTAGTTACCTCCTTGCCTATTTAATACATAAATGCACAATATCAAATATACCAAAAACACAAAGGCATGTATTTAAATATATAACTCACTCACCATATTGTTCAGGGTGATTGATAATGTTGACGTGGAATGAAATATGTCAGCATAAACAAGTCTACTCCTCGGTAGCATAGCCTGAATTTAAGACATGTGTTGCACCAATTTTTTATTATATTGTTCGGAATATGAAGTTATATACTCTACACAAGTCCGATTCCAGTGTAACTTGAATGAAATTTCACGAGGAACACAACCAATGAGACCAAGTCTAGCAATACCAAATTTTCGACATATTAAATCGTAAAGTTCCTACAAATTATCCAAAGAATTGTGCTTAATTACAAGTATATATGTGAATTAACTTGTTTACAAAACTTTTAAAAAGAATTAATGTTTAAAATAGTTTTTATCATATAAGCAATAATATTAAAACGACAAAATAAATATTAAAATGACATACAAAGAGAACAAAAACTGTAATTATATTTGTATTTAATATAACTTCACATTTTATCAAAAAGAAAATATTTGAATGAAAATTATAAAACAAATGCGGAAAATTTTTAATTATGATAAGGAGTGCAACTTCTAATAAAAATAATTATTTACTAGAGAGAAATAGATAAATATTAAATTAAACAAGTGGTTCATCAACATTTCAAATAAAAATAAAGAAAAAAATGAGCAAGTACAATATTAAACTAATAATAAATAACTGGTATACCTTGATGGAGTTTTAAAACTTAAAAATCAAATAATCTTGGTATTCTTAGATTGTGAACATCAAACTTCTCAAGGGGAAGTCATAAAATTTTAAAATGAAATCGTTAGAAGTCAAAGAAATTACCATGAGAATATCTCCAAGTATTTTATTAGTTTGACTTTCCTCTACAATCTATGGACAAGCTTTTGCTTTATAAGTTTTGAAATATTTAACTTGCTTTGACATTGACTTGGTGTTGAATAAAATCCTAGTCAACTCATGAATACCTGAACCAAAGCATGTAAAGGAAACACTAGTTAGAAAGTCTTGGTTTATTAGGTTTGGTTCTAAATAAGGAGGGATTGTGTCTTTAAACTTCAATATAGAAGAAAGGAAATCAGGAACTAATTTTTAATTTGAAAATCTTCCATTGGGCCGGTGAGTAGGGAAATCCCTACCATATGGCAAATAAATGGCCACTTTCAATACTGGCATGATATACTTGTTATTACCTATGTCCACCAAAAAATCTCCAATAACTAAAATGAACTAGAATTTTTGTTATGGAATTGTAAAAGACAACTTAGATGAGGTTGAATACAAGCCTTTATATTCTGCCCAGATAATTTATGTTGAATTTTCACTTAGCAATCAATATGAAGTGAAAAATAAAAATAAAAAAGTTGTTCTTTTATATCTATTTTACAAAACTCAAAATGATTATTTTCACTAAATGATAAAAAATTAATTACATAAATAAGATTGACTAATATGATATATATCATATTTTTCTCGGGATAATTTTAGAAAAAAATAATAAAAAATCAATATGATTTTTATATAAATTAAAATTAACTAATACATAGGTTAAATAATTGTTATTGAAGAAATTATTACGAGAATAAACTTAGGCTTGGACTAATATTAATTTATAAAAACGATATATTTTTCTTATTTTCTTCTTTTATAAATGTTAATTACATAGAAATTTTAAAAAAATATTATCTGTCAACACAATTTATATTAAACTGATTTATTATTTTCTAGTATATTAGTCAAGACAAATTTTATTTGGAGACAAAAAGTTAAATATATTTTCGTGCAAATATATTATGTTTTTCAGCTAGATTTTAACTTTCCTTTACTAGCTTAATTTTTGTTTAAATGCTTGATAAATAAATCTGGAATAAATATTTTTAATAGGTCCCCTTTTCCCAGCTCAAAAATTTATAATAACTCTAAGATACTACAAGTAGCCTTTTATCAAATGTGAATTTCTAACTTCTAACATTCAAGGGTTAGATGGGAAATAGGAATCTGCATGATTTCTTTTGCAATTTTCAAAAATAAGAAAGCATAACTGAATAAGATATTTATTAATATTCAAATATCATGGAAACAAGTTACTTAATACTGTCCAGTCGTTTCAAATATTTTAGATATTTATTAATATTGAGAATCCAAGGGTGACTTTTTTTTGAGGCAAACAAAAAACAAAACAAGAAACAAATGAAATATAATTTTTATTTTTTCCTTATTTTTCAATTAGAGTATATATGAATTATTATAAATCATTTTTTACACATATAATTTATTTTAAATTATTGTTGTTAGAGTTCTATTTCTCCATTTAAATAAATAAAAATAATAATTATTATATTAAATATTTAATAATAATTAATTAATACATTGATACTGGTGATATTGGTCCGTTAGATGATTAGAAGACCAAATTCTAATTAATTTATTTATAGAATAAATTATGTTAAGAAGTGATCAATTTAGAAGTTAATAGCTGAAACCTAAAATTTTAGCTTCTTAACCTAAAAGTATTTGATTAAATAATAATTAAAATATGTTTTGTTTTGTTGATAAAAATATGTTTTAAAGTGTTTATAATTTTATTAGTTTAACCTTCATTGTATTTTTGTAACTTTATTTATAAATAAATTATTTTAGTTATATCATTAAATTGTAATTACTATATTTTTATATTATATATTTTACATCTACTTATTAAAATATTTTAATTATGTTAAATAAATTATAGCTTTTTAAATACATGCATTGCTCAATGAAAATCTTCCATAAAAACAGAAATGCAAGAGTGAATGAGATCATTAAAGATGATGATGTCAAAATTGACATGTATAAATTTAATCCATAATCTGTCCTCAAATTTAGTCATAACATTTATAATATACTTTTGTTTTCAGTGTCCTTTCTTGATTATAACTATTTTTAATGGATAAAATTATTAAATACTGATAAATAATTATTTTTTTAGTTTTAATTATCTTAATCTTAAATAATTATAATAAAATTAAGTGAAAAGTTTATTTAATTTTATATTTATTAATGATCACATTTTCAAAAAAAAAAAAAAAAAAAATACTTAATCCTGCCTAACATATTTAAAATATTCTGCGACACTTAAACTTAATAATATAAGTTGCATTTAGAAACACTACAACTTATGATATATCAGATAATGATAATGAACTATTTTAATTATTTCAACTATTTTATACATGTAAATAAAAAATAATGAATGTTTGAGTTACGTGACATGTTAATTATTTTTACATAATGATCTTAAATCAATATTACTTGTATCCATATATTAATTATTTATTAATATTTAATATAATTTATTAAAAATTTTATTTATTTATTTAAAAGAAAAATTTGGGTTCAGAAATTTAACTAGACTTAAAGCAATATATTTTAAATTTTTAATTAATTTCTCTTTTTTAAATTCTTCTAACGTAATATATTTTATTTACATTATTCTATAATACATATTTTATCTAGACATTGAAATATCTTGAATATTTTTAGAGACATTTATTTTCTTCTTATTTAGTCACCCTCACCTAATTCAAACATGTACATATAGAATAACATAATGTAATTACTTTTACTGATTGATGCATATCTCAAATAGGAATCATTTATTTTAAAAAAGAATTTAAAAAATTGAATGAAAATTGAATATAAGATATTATGGATAACATGATAGAATAACACAATGACTTGACATTGCTGAAATTAAAGAAGAAAGACACCTGTGATCAAAAAGCAACGGTGCATGGAACTCTACTGCCATACTTGTTATTACATACTTGTCAATTTAATATTTTTTAAAAACACTAATTTTATCATATAATGCGCAGGTAAAATAAAACTTTCAAAAATATTTATAAATTATTTATTAATGAAAATTGAGAATAAAAGTTGAACCACACTAGTGTAAAATGTTTATTTATCATCCAATAAATCAATTTTTTTTCATAATTTTATATTTTTGAAGTTTTTTTTTTTATACATTGTAATTTTGAACCAAATCATGCACACCCACAAAGCTTCTTATAAGAAATAACACATGTTTTTAACAATTTCTTTTCTAGAGTATTTGTTTAAGAAATATGTATTATAATAATTCTCAAAATACATTTTAACAGCTGTTTATAATTTTTTTTTAATTCTTCAAATATTATGAATTCTTTCAATTTAAATCACATTCATTTTTGTGTGATATACAAAATTATTTATTATTATATTTTCTAAAACTAATAAATTATTCTGATTGATGTTTTCATTCTTTAATTGTTAAAATATTTATTTAATATTTTTTTATAATTAATTTTTTATTTATTTAAATATTTTGGAATTCGAATTATTTTGAAAAATTAAGTAAGGATCTATACTAACTCTTTGAAAAGAAACATTAGTGTTTGAACATTTTAATTGATATCATCTGTTTCTTTTAATAGAGTGAGTTATATATTATAGTAATTCTTAAAATATATTTTAATATTTATTTATATTTTTTTTTCATTCTTCATATATTATGGATTCTTTATAATACACTCCATTGATTAATTTTTGTATGATATAAAATAGATAAATTATTTATGATTATATTTTTTAAAAATAATTAATTATTTCATTTGAATGGTTACATTTGTATATTATGAATTTTTTGTTGTTGAATTATTTGTGTAATATTTGCTAATAATTAATATTTTATTTATTTTAAATTTCTGGGATTCCCGTTGTTTTGAAGATTCAGAATATTAATGTAGACAATATAACAACTATGTTAATTTTAATTTTTCAAATTAAACAAAAAAACAAAATAGCATAACAATTTATTTTAAGGCAGTGTTGTTAGAATTTGATTTCCCTTTCTAAATGAATAAATAAAAAATTATACCAAATATTTTAATAAATAATTAACAAGTAATATATATTCATAAAAATATTTACAAGAATATAAAAATATTCTTTATTATTTAAAATCTAAACAATTATATGTTCTAAAAATTATTATTTCACATATAGTTATTTTCTTAAAATAAAAATTTGGTAGAGTATTAATCCAATTCATTCCCATACAATCATGTATAAGATATGATCATTTGCTACATAAAATTATATATCTTTTAAATAAAAGTCTTCCTAATTCAATAAAATAAATGTCTGAACAACTAAATTTAAATAAATTTTCAGTTTTTATATTTGTGCAAATATTTATTCATAATTATTTTTATATATTTAAAATTTTAAGATTAAATTTGATAAAATTAAATAACCAATTTAATTTAAATAAAAACATTAATTGTGTTTTGGGAATTTAAGTATTGATGTACACAATATAACAACTACAGTAAAAGTGGTTAAGTTCATCTTAATCTTAAGTTTTCAAGAAAAAAACAAAATAGTATAAGATTTTATTTTAAGGGAGTGTTGATAGAATTTGATTTCCCTTTTTAAATGAATAAAAAAAAAATTAACAATTATATCAAATATTTTAATAAATAATTAACATGTTAATATATGTTATATAGTCATTAATCCAATGATTTAGAGATAAAAACAGTTAACATGTTAAATGACTCAAATTAATACAAAATTATGTAATTCAAATTTTTAAAAAAATTAATAAAAATATGAAATATCAATTCAACAATATTTTTAAACTTATTTCGTCTAATAAAATATCTTTATTATTTAAAACCTAAACAACTATGTACTCAAAAATGATTATTTCATGGATATAAGTTATTTTTTCTAAAATAAAAATTTGGTAAAGTTTAAATAATCCTAAATTAATACATTTCATATGTATACAATAATGTATAAGAATTAATTATTGCTACATAAATTTATATATGCATTAAAGGCATTATTACTATTTATTTTCCTAAATAAATTTTTGATTATGTGTGGTCAATTTACAAAATAACATTAATTATTATTTACTCAATTTTCTAATTATAAATAATCAATTTATATAAAAACATTAATTATTATTCAATTTCCAACACAATTTTCAAACCTGATTATGAGTAGTCAATTTATATAAAAATATTAATTATTATTTATTTTCCTACACAATTTCCAGTTTTCCACACCTGATCATGAATAATTAATTTACATAAAATTATTATTTATTATTTAATATCCTACACAATTTTCTAGATATGAGTAGTCATATCATAAAATATTTATCAAAGCATTAAATGTTAAATTAAACACAATAGATAAATAATTTCTTTGGTATTCCCGAAGATTAGATATTTCCAATAAATTTTTTAATAAATAATATTTAAAAATATTATGTTTTTAAAATTAATTAAGAGAAAGAGATATTTATTCTAGTCTACAACATTTAATTGTAAGGATGAGTCATGCTACTATGTTCGGTATTTATTGGTCAAAGGATCCATTTGCAAGAATATTTTAAATTTTTATTATACAATTAAAGATTTAAATTATAATTATCACAAATAATTAAATTATTTTTCAAAATTACAAACATCAATTATTAGTTTATGCTAAAAGCTAATTGAGATAAGAAGATTTGAAATTCTTTATTTTACTAATTACAATTTTTTAAATCTTAATTATTACATATCATTATAATGATAAGTTATCAAATCTGAATGGTTAGATGAATTTTAATCAAATACACTTGATAAAATCTTACTTTCAATGTGTTATTTAGTTATGTAGAAATTTCTTTATCTTACTATATATATAGGAAATATAAACAAATTAACAAATATATATATATATATATATATATATATATTAAATTTTTTATATTTCTCATTACTTATATAATAGATAACCAATACTGAATTACACAGCTACAAATTATCAACTAAGAAATCTTTTATTTACATCTTTTGTTATTTTACATCTTTCAAAATCAAAGTAAATATGTTTACCTAATTCAAGAGTAAAAATAAATTCTTAAAATAATTCTTAAAATACATTAAAGGGAATTAAAGGAAATTAAACAGTAATAATTAATCAATGACAATAATTAAACAACAATTAAATATTCTTGATATCTTTATAGCTTTTATAGCTCATTGAATCCTCTTTAATTCGATATATAATGGAGCTCAAATAAAGTTCTGTATTGAGTGTTATGTTTATTTTAATTAATTTAATCAAAACTGGAAATTTCAACGAATTAGAACAAAAAATAAGTATTTAATGTCCAATTGAGGCAAACTCATAAATGCACTAAATCATACTAGTTGACCATTAATAAAACTGTATTAGAATATAATAAATGTAAAAAAAATAATCAAAATAACAATGTATCAACAATGTTGTTAAAATTTGATTTCCCTTTATAAATGAATAAATAAAAAATTATAACAATTATATCAAATATTGTAATAAATAATTAACATGTTAATACATGATTCATAATAGAGTGATTTCGAGATAAAATTAGTTAACATGTTAAATGACCCAAATTAATACAAAGTTATCTTTTTCATTTAAAACCTAAACAACTATGTACCTTAAAATTATTATTTCTTATCTATAAGTTATTTTCTTAAAATAAAATTTTGGTAAATTATAGATAATCATAAATTAATTCATTTGATACTTATACAATAATGTATAAGATATAATTATTGATGCATGAATTTTATTCATGCATTAAATGAATTTATATACACATTAAAAGCATTAGTTGTTATTTATTTTATTTTCCTATACAATTTTCTAATTATGAGTAATCAATTTATATGAAAACATTAATTGTTCTTTACTTGATTTTTCCATATCATATCATGAGTAGTCAATTTATATAAAAATATTAATTGTTATTTACTCCATTTTCCTGATTATGAGAAGTCAATTTACTTTTAAAAAAAAAGTCAATTATTAATTATTCTTCTATACAATTTTTCAGACCAAGTGTGTTGTCAATTTACTTAAAAGCATCCTATACTTGAGTAGTCAATTTACACAAAAATATTAATTGTTATTTACTCAATTTTTTTGATCATGAATAGTCAATTTACATTAAAATATTAATTGTTATTTATTTTCCTACACATTTTTCTGATGAAGGATAGTCAATTTACATAAAAACATTAATTGTTATTTGTTCAATTTTCCTCATCATAGCAGTAAAAAAAAAATTACTTTTTTCTACGAAAATGTCCTCACCATGATCATGAGTACTCAATTTACTTTAAAATATCATTTATTATTTTTTTCCCACACAATCTTTTATATTAAATGCTGGTATGTAATAAATCATTTCTTTATCCTCCGAAAGAATTATTTCTTTGATAAAAAGCATTAATTATTTAATAAATAATATTTTAATAATTTTTATTTTTAAATATAATTTAAAATAATTTTTTTGGTAAATAAATTATTTAAGATATATTTTTGTCTTCAAGATATATTTTTTTAATATATATTTAAAATTTTGAAGATATACATTTTTTAATATAATATTTTTAAGATATAATTTTTTAAAGATATAATTTTTATTATTAATAATATTTTTCAATATATATTTTTCAATAGTGTAACAGACAAAGGTTAATAAAGTTATTTTTAAATTGAATAACAACTAACATTTAAATTAAATAACAACTAAAATGAATGTATTGTACAACGTAACATTATTATTATTGTACAATATAACATAAAAAAGAGAGTAAATCTTTATCTTTGTTATGATTTTTAAAATTATTTTGGAGGATTTTGTTTTTCTTTAAATCTTTAATAATATGTATCCAAAACAAAGTTAAAGTAATTTATTTATTTTTGAAATAGTTATTATTTTATATAATTATAACTACAATATATATCTTACAGAACATTTAATTTATAAAATTGAAACCATATATTAAATTGAAATCATATATTTATATAACTAAAACTATATATTAAATTGAAATCACATATTTATATAACTAAAACCATATATAAAGAATCATAGCAGTTATGTGTAGAAAGAACATTTTAATAATTGACTCTATTTTATATTAGTTACATGCATTATCAGATGATAACCAATATGCTGGGAATTAAATTTGTTTTAAAATATAATAAGGGAGGAAAGAAAAAAGCACACAACGTGGTTCGGTACTTCAACATTTAATCTACAATCCCTTTGGGATAAAATTCATTATGTGTAATTTTTTGAACGGAAAAATCACAAACACTTGCTACAGTGTGATTTTTGAACGGAAGAAAAATCATAGAAAAGAAAATCACAAACACTTGAACGGAAGAAAAATCATGGAAAAGAAAATCACAAACACTCGCCACAATGTGATTTTTGAATGGAAGAAAAATTACAAACCCTCGATATAGTATAGTTTTTGGACGGAAACTACAAACCCTCGACATAGTGTAGTTTTTGGACGGAAACTACAAACCCTCATCATAGTGTAGTTTTTAGATAGAAGAAAAACTACAAACCCTTGTACATTTTTGACACACACTACCTAAAATCTAAACTATCTATTACATATTCAAGGATGTGGTGCAAATGAATAAAACCTAATATTCTACCTTATATAGATTTTTCACTCATATCTCTTTATAATACTTTCCGATATGAGACTTTAAATTAACAAAGACTCAACACAATACATTAGCATATAATGTAAGTTAATGTTTCACAAAATTTTGAATTAGTTTTCACGTAATTGATATTTCTAAACAGAAACCAAAGATCAATTAAGAGATTTTTTTTTTTTTATCTCTTCTGTAATCTTACACCTTTCAAAATCAAATTTAACATGTTTACCAAATTTTTTTAATAATAATTTATATATTTTTAAAAAATAATTTCTCTTTGTTTCATCTAATTATCTTTAATGGAAACCATCTATTTCTATATAATTTTTATTCAATTTTATTTATCTTTATTTTTTTTTCTATTTCACACCTATTTTTTCTTCTTTTCTACCTAACAAACTTTGTCCCGTGCTTTTATGTTTGCAATGCTTTCTTCTGCGTCACTTATTTCTTTGGATTTTGTAGTATCGCTTTATCTTGTAATTATTGATTTCAATTCCTACGTAGAATGGTATAGTTTTCATTTTTTAATTTAATAATAATTTATACTTTTACACAAATAAAGAAAAATACTATCATATTATTTTTATCTATTTCTCTTCGATCAAATCTATCATTTATCAAATATAATTTAATATTTATTTTATTTCTCAACTATTACAATTATTTACTTTTTATTTCTCTTATATTTTTCTTCGATTAAATAATTATTTTAATCCTAAGCTAGATAAAAATTTCATTTTGATCTTTAACAAATTGAAAAATGATTTTAAATTAAAGTTTTACTTATTATGTTAATATTTTTTCTTTGTAAAAATATGTTATATAACTATTATCTATTAGTATTCATGAAAATATAAATAAGACAGATATAATAATACATAATTTAAACCTTGCATAGAAAAAACATAATAAATTTTTTTTTAAAATTATTTCTAGTTGATCACACGGTGCTCCCACGAACATATCACATTATCACACTTATAATAATAATAATAATAATAATAATAATAAATTAATAATAATAATAATAATAATAATAATAAATAATTTTTTTAATAATAATAACAATAATTATATAAAAATTTATTACTCCGTCTATCCTGGCTCCGCCATGCTACTAGTACATAATAGTAATAATAATATTATTATAATAATATTTAATTTTAATATTTCAATAAAATATCAGTAATTAATTAGATTAATTTAACTTAAATTATATAATGTTAATAATAACAAAAATTTATTTTTAATTTTAATAATAATAATAATATTTTCATTCAATAAAGATTCACAACAATTTAATTTCTTTTTGAAATGTAATTTTAAACCTGTAATTTTTGATAACCTAATTAAAAAATAAAAATTTGTTAAAATTTTTATAATTTAAAGAAAGTTAAAATATAAAAATTTGTTAATTTCTTTTATAAGAATGTTTTGAAAAAATTTAAATGAGTTCTTATAGTTTGGGACCAATTTTACTATTCTTTTTTTAAAATGAAAAAATTTTTTTTTTTTTTATTTAATTTGCTGTTGGATTGAAACTTGACTTCTTTCTCTTAAAATTCTTTCCTCCTTTCCATCTGAAATTCATGCTTTTTCTTGAGTTTGAGTTCAATCTCTTTGAGTTCTAGAAAATAATTTGAGTTCAATCTCTTTAATTTTTTAATTTTTTCATGAAAAATTTTTTTTTTTATAATTAAATCTCATTGATTCTAGAAAATTATTTATTTTATAAAATAACGAAAATAATTTATTTTATAAAATAGAAAATAATTTATTTTATAAAAAATCATTGTTTTACACAAAATGATATATATCAGATTAAACCAATTAGATAATTAAATATTATTTTTAAAATAATTTTTATATTCTTATATTTTAACCTTTTTAATATTTTTATTTATATAATTATTAATAATTTAAAAATTAAATAAGAGAAATTTATTTTATAAAAGACCATACAAGTTATCTTAACTATATATTTTTTTTTTAAGATTGTTTCTTAAGAAAATATTGTTTAGGCGAATCTAGGCAAGATTGTCCATTATAAAAGCTTTCATATAAATACTTTTATAGGAATATTTTCAAGAACATTTATTTTATATAATTAAAATCATGTATAAAAATTTATATTAAAATTTTTCAAAACTTTATATGATTAAAAACATGTACTGTTTTTTATATTAAAACTTTTTCCTTTAGAAAATGGTTATATTTTAATTAAATTAAAAATACAAAAAAAATTATACTTTAAATTTTGAGTTATTTTTCATCGACAAAATAATTTAGATAGTTTTGATCATTTATTATTAGTTTTAATATAAATAAATATTATTTTATAAAATATAAAATTTTTTTTTATGAAAGATTGTTTTTTAGCAAAACCAGGCATAACACAACAGCACACAACAGCATGTTTAAATATTCCATTTGGAATAATAAACTTTATATAGTAGACAGTACACTAATTTTTAACAATTATTAAAACATAAATTAGATTTAATACAAAATTAAATAAAGTTTGAAATTTGATTTTATAAAAGACCAACAGGCACATCTTAACAATCTTAATTAAATATCCATTTCCAGTAGCCACATTCTTGGCACACGAGCATGGATTGCAGTCACAGTGCTCCCCACATGAACATGTCATGTGATCACCTCCTCCGGTGACACTTGCACTACTTCTACACCTGTCATTTGTGTAATGATATTTAATTTCTAAATATTTCACTTAACACATATATATAAATAATTAATTAGATTAATATAACTAAATTATATAATGTTGTAAATATTTCTGTACATTAAAAAAAAATTAGTTTTTAAATAAATAAGAAAGAGACCTGCAGCCAGAACCACCAGTACATGGAACTGTGCAGCCACATTTATTATCACATACTACCACCCTTCTTAGTGCACCTACACCTGTATCAGCCATCTTGTTTTTCCCTGCATATATTGTTCTTTAGTTCGTCCAGAATGACCCATATATGTATGTGTAGCATTTTGTATATATGACAAGAGAATAACAAATGTTGTCTTCATACAACTTCACACTCTACGTGGCGACAACTTTACATGCAATTCAACCGCTTAGATATAGAGATATGTAGAACTAGAAATACGTAGAACAAACACCAAATATGTAGAACAAACACGAAACTATCCATACAAATTAATCTAGTTGAATGATGACACGTGTCTTGTTGGTTGTCAACTCCTCACTAGATAAGCACATATTCATTTGTTAGTTTGGGCCTGACTTCCTTCACTTTTTCTTAATTTATTTATTTTATTTATATTATGATAATTAGTTTTAGAGTAAACAACTACCATGTAAATAATCTGTATGATGTGAATTTATCGAAAATTACAATATAAATAATTTTGTTTGAAAAAATATTAATAATAATTTCTATTTTATAATAAATAAATTTTTTATTAACAATACCATTAAAATTTATTCTTATTTTTCATTTTTGTGATATAATAATTTGAATAATGATATTTAATATTATTTATTTTTCTATTATCTTGATAAAACTATTTGTATTATAATTATATATTTTCCAAACAAATGATGTTTTTTTTTTTTTCTCTTTTTTCACTGTTCTTAATAATTATATTTGAACCTGTGATTTATAAATGTAGACGCTATATTATTCAATAATAATCAACTGAAAAGTTTAATTCTTAATGAAGTTGACCTATTCATTTAAAGTTTAATATTTGTTCTTTTTTGGATTATTTCTCTTATTTGAGTATTATATATTTTCTTTTCTTCTACTATATCTTTTAGTAATCATTCTTGAGATATTTTGTGAAGTAATTCTTCATGTCTTAATTTCTTAGGTGTTTGTACCGATGATTTTTTAAAATTAGCTTCTATAATCAGTGTTTCATCCTTAGGTGTTTGTTTCCTAACCCTATAATTATAATCACTTTTAGTTATTTTATAACATATCCTATAAATAATTTGAATAGACTCTGAATCAGGATCTATTATCCCGTCAGGTATCTGGACATATAATTTTAGTGCTCCTACTGCCTTTTCATTATTTAAATTCATTGAAAAGTTAGGAAAACAGTTAAAAAATACAGGACCATCATGCAAATTACTTTCTAATATAGCTAATACAGAATCATTAAAATCATTTAGTCTTATATCTTTTAATAATAATAATACGGGTGTGTTTACTCCTATTCTGAAATTAGGTTTTATTGCAACTTGTATTGACCCTATGTGAATATGATTATACCCTTTAGCTATATGTTGTTCTAATAATTCTTCAGATAATAACGTTTTTATTTTATTAGCCTCTGTTCCTGGGTAATCTACCTTTATTGTAATAATTTCATCATCATTAACTTTCCAGAAACTATTTCTATGATAGACTTGATTCTTATTAATAATTGGTAAAGACCAGTTTTGAAGTTGATTCTTAATTTTTTCTATCTTTAATTCAGTCATTTTGAAGGTACTAGAACTAGCTAAATCATTCATCCTTTCTGGCTTAATTATTATCTGTTTATCTTTATTCTTTAATCCTAAATCACTCAGAGTTTTAAGAAAATTTGGCATCTTAAGCTTTTCTTTTGTTTCCATGGCTACGGGACCACTGCTGACCAACGAATTTACTATCTTTCCTTAGGCTTTACTATTGGGACCACAGCTGACCAACGTATACACACCTCTTAGTGCTACCCCTGGATAAACCCTAGAAAATCCTAAGAAGACAAGCTTCTTTTAACCCTTTTATCTTTAGATTTTAAAGAGTAAATATAAACTGATAATATAAGCGCCTAAGCACACAAATGATTAACTTGATTCTTTTTCTCCTCTAAATATTTAAGATAAGTTCTAAAAACTCTTTCTACCCAGTTGTAATAATGATAATCAACGTTTATGTTATTTTTATAAACAATTCTATATTTTCTTCGCTGATTTTTTAAATATCTAATGGTTGATCCTATTTCTTTTAAGGAATGAGGATGAAGATAATTTAGATTTATTAGTTCTATACTATGTTCAAAGATCCTGGGTAATCTTAATGCTTTTTCTAGGTTATGATGGTTATTATTATTTAAATGAATGATAGTGTTCATAATAATAAAATATTGTGATGGTGAAAATTCATGTATCATATATATGAATATATAGGAAAATTTGAAATAACTGATAAATTTATAAGATTCAAGAAAAGGTGGCAAAGCCTCCTAATTAGAAACTTATAATTTTATCAATAATTGTTATGATATTGGTAAATAATAATTTCTATTTTATAATAAATAAATTTTTTATTAATAATACATTAAAATTTATTCTTATTTTTCATTTTTGTGATATAATGATTTGAATAATGATATTTAATATTATTTATTTTTCTATTATCTTGATAAAACTATTTGTATTATAATTATATATTTTCCAAAAAATGATGTTTTTTTTATTTCTCTTTTTCCACTGTTCTTAATAGTTACATTTGTTTTTTCTTTTGATGATAAGATGTTGTATATAAACTAACTCTAGTAATACATCATTAGACAAAAACCTTTGATTTATAAATGTAGACGTTATATTATTCAATAATAATCAACTGAAAACGTATTTGCTTAATGCTCTTTATATATATTTTTATTTATATATATATATATATTATTTAGAATTTATGGTCCGTCATAATATTGTTATTTATAAGATTATGTATGTAAAATTTAATAAAATTTTAATATTATTTATTCATTTATTGATAGAATAATTTACCTTAAAATTATATATTTTATTTATTTAAGATAAAATATTAAATTATCATTGATTTTATTTTTAAATAATCTTGTTCTAGTATTGGTTATATTTGTTTAAATATAACACGGTAAATAATTTACTGAGACACACTAATAATATTTTTTATTTAATTTTTTTTCACATTCTTAATAGTTATATTTTTTTTCCTTTTCACTTTATTTATCACAGGCTGTTACACGTAACTAACTCTAGCAATACATCACTGTATGATTTATAAATGTAAACCATCGTTCAATAGTAATTAATTGATGACAAGGTATTCACTTAATACTCTAATGTTTATGTTATATTTATATTAATTAGAATTTATTGTGTTTAATTTTTAAATATGATATTTTTATTATACATTCAAAAATTTTAAAATATTTAAAATTTATTAAAACTTTATTGTAATAAAATTTAAAATATATGATATTAAAAGAAATATTTTATTATTTATGTAAACTGCCACACATACCATAGATGTGTGCTTAGTTTTTTCAATTTTCAAATCAAATCAAATCAGAAATCAAAGTGGAACAAGATATTCCTTTTTCCAAGCCATTTTTTACTGTCTTATGTATGGTGAATATCAAATATTTTAAATTTTGTAACTTATAATTTATTTACATACAAATATTCATTCTCTTATTAATTAGTTTTTCTAACTTAAATTGATATAATAAGCTTTTAAACATGTCAACCGATTAAATAAGCTTTTAAAAAAAATCTGAGGGTAAAAATTTTATAGGAGCAATTTCATAAACTTATTTTCTGGATAAAGTAAGTTTGAAATATTTTTTTTGAGGAGTTCTTTTTTAAGACGAACATAGTTGTTCGATTTTAGTTTAAAAGAAAGATGAATTAATTTTTTCGTCTTTACAGGGTAATGATACATGTCTAGGGGAGTTGTTGTGGAACAAACAGGTGGCGACGTAGTAGAAGTTGAACTCAGAAGTTCGTCTTCAATCTCGTGCTGACACATGGCAAGCTCTGATTGGACAAAATTCTTGGAGAGACACATGGCAAAATTTGATTGGTCCAAGATGAAGTCGAACTTAAAATATCGTCTTCAGTAGGGAGGTTACATGTGGCAAAATCTTATTGGTCCCTGGTGGAGTCGAACTGCTTAATTCGTCTTCAGGAAATTGAATACCATACTTTGTCTTTGATTTCAAACTCATTTATTCGACTCCTAAAGTTTATAAAGCCATCACTTCTTCACTTTGAATTCACACCGAGATTAACTACTAAAGGAGACGAAAATACTGGTATGTGACAGTTTTATTTGATTATTTTTATAGTTTTTGTTGAATTTTGATATATGTAGTATATTTGATAACTTATTTAAATTTTTGTGTAGATTAAAATTGTAAAGTTATGGCGCCCACAATGGTTATTTCTGTATATATTAACGATAGAGTTGTCAAACAGTGAAGAATGAATAATATTCGAAGGGTCAAAAAGGGTAATGCAAATTGAAAGAAACATAAGTTTTGACCAGTTAAAAATAACAATAAAACATAAATTTTAATCATAATCAAATCAAGTAATAAGATTCATTATAAGTAGATATTTAATGAATAATATGCGACATTTCAAGTAGTTGATGATGCTGATTTAAATCTTATGATTATTCATTTTGAACAACCGGGTATGGGTCATATAAAATTGTGTGCAGAAGTACCTCATCATATAATAATGATGATCGTGTTTTTGAGAATGATGATCGTAGTTCATATGATGAAGTTATACAAGATTAAATTCACACTACAAGAAAAATAAGAATTAGACACAGAATAAAATCTATCTCTAATCTGTTTTAGTGCGATATATTTTTTCAAAAAATTAGACACGGAATTAGAGATGGAAATGTTAATTAGATATAGAATTAAAAACGGAATTTGTGACGTGTCTAAATTATTAGAATTCCTGTGTCTAATTCCGTGTCAAAATCAAATTTTTGTGTTTAGTTAATTTTTCAACAATTTATAGATGAAATTACACATGCATTTATTCATGTAAAAATTTGGAATTTTTTTATTAAAAAATAGAAAAAAAAATTCTCATTATTTATCTACTCTCTATATTCCTACGATAAAATCATAACTAGAAGGTCATATGTACAAAACCCTAATTATTCAAAATGTTTAGTACATATTTGACATATTACAATTTATTTGGGTTGAAGAATTGGACCTAATTTTGGGTTTACCACCCCCTTACCCCACCGGATATTGCAGTGTCTAATGTCTTCCCCAATCGAATATTATAGTATCTGATTTTTAAGTCAATGTGATATTACAATGCCTAGTGTCTGATTCTACACCTACTCCTCCACCCATTTGATATTACAATCAATCCCTAAGTCACAATAGTGTGAAACTTCATAGAATCTTTCTAGTCCGCATACTCAAATAAATGAATCATATGTCAAGAAACAGATTTGAATAGATAACATAAAGATTTTCAATCCTCAACTATACCAGCTAAGCTATCCTAATCATTTCTAATGCATTAGCCTCATTTTTGTTTTAAAATATTATAAGCCATCCTAATTTTAGCAACTCAAAAAGTTAAGACAATTGATTTTTGTATTCATAAATTTACATTTCAAAATTTCATAGTTGACAAAAATATTAGGTGATATACTTTAATTGAATCAAACCATGCCGAAATGAAAGGCTAAATTAATGGAAATATGAATCAATCTAACATTTAATTAGTTATTGAATTTTTTTAGTTAATTTAAGTTACTTAAGTTAAGGTTTTTTCATTTAAATATTTTTTTTCATTTTTAATATTAAAACAAATTACAAATATAATTAAGTTAAAAAATATATTAAGATTTTTTTTCACCTACTTATATCTCTTCTATGTTATTTATATACATTTTGTCATTAACATCTTAATTCTATTATTAATTTCTCATTACAATTAACTTTCATGCTTTTATTTACATCTAACATACATTCATTTTCACATTATTCAGCTCAAAAATTTACTTTTTCTTTATTCTCATTATTGCTAACTTTATATTCTTTACGAAATTATTACCTCTTTAATAGTGTATATAATGATGTAATTTTTTAATTTCTGTTTAAACTATTTTTTACGGTTAAAATTAATCCAACCGTAGTTTAATTTAATTATGGATGAAATATTAAATCACTTAACCATCACCTTTGTCAATTTAATATTTTATTAAAAATACTAATTTTATCATATTACGCAGGTAAAATAAGACTTTCAAAAATATTTATAAATTATTTATTAATAAAAATTGAGAATAAAAGTTGAACCATATATTGTGAAATATGTTTATTTATTATCGAATAAATCAATTTCTTTTTATAATTTTATATTTTTAAAGTTTTTTTTTTCCTTTTAAGACATTGTAATTTTGAATCAAATATGCACACCCACAAACGTTCTTATAAGAAATAACACGTGTTTTTAACAATTTCTTTAAGAAATTGTATTATAATAATTCTCAAAATACATTTTAACAGCTGTTTATAATTTTTTTTTAAATTATTCAAATATTATGAATTCTTTCAATGTAAACAATATTTTACAAAATTATTTATTATTATATTTTCTAAAACTAAAATATTATTCTAATTGATGTTTTCATTCTTTGATTGTTAAAATATTTATGTAATATTTTTTTATAATTAATTTTTTTTATTTAAATTTTTCAGAATTCTAATTATTTTTGAAATTAAGTAAGGATCTATAAGAACTCTTCGAAAAGAAACGACAGTCTTTGAACATTTTAATTGATATCATTTGTTTCTTTTAATAGAATAAGTTATATATTATAGTAATTTTTAAAATATATTTTAATATTTATTTATATTTTTTTTCATTCTTTTCTTTGTGTATTATGGATTCTTCACAATACATATTCTTGTTTGTGTGATATAAAATAGATAAATTATTTATCATTATAATTTTTAAAATTAATCAATTATTTAATTTGAATGGTTATATTTGTATATTATGACTTTTTGGTTGTTTGAACTATTTTTTTAATTTGTTAATAATTAATATTTTATTTATTTTAATTTTCTGGGATTCTCGTTGTTTTGGAGATTCAGAATATTAACGTGGACAATATAACAACTATCTTAATTAAAGAAAGTTAAGCTCATCTTAATTTTAATTTTTCAAATAAAAAATAACAAAATAGCAATTTATTTTAAGACAGTGTTGTTAGAATTTTATTTCCTTTTATAATGAATAAATAATAAATTATACCAAATATTTTAATAAATAATTAACAAGTAATATATATTCATAAAATAATTAACAAGAATATAAAAATATTCTTTATCATTTAAAACCTAAAAAACTATGTATCCTAAAAATTATTATTTCATACATATAAGTTATTTTCTTAAATAAAAGTTTGGTATAAAGTTTGGTATAGTATAAATAATTTTAAATTAATCCAATTCATTCGCATATCTTATACATGAAATTATATATCTTTTAAATAAAAGTCTTCTTAATTCAACAAAATAAATGTGACTAAATTTACATAAATTTTAAATTTACATAAATTTTCAGTTTTTAATATTTATGCAAATATTTATTCATAATTATTTTATATATTTAAAATTTTAAGATTAAATTTGATAAAATTAAATAACCAGTTTTAGTTAAAAAAACATTAATTGTGTTTTGAGAATTTGAGTATTTATGTGCACAATATAACCACTACAGTAAAGGAGGTTAAGTTCATCTTAATCTTCAGTTTTCAAGAAAAAAAAAATAGTATAAGAATTTATTTTAAGGGAGTGTTGATAGAATTTGATTTTCTTTTTCAAATAAATAAATAAAAAAATTTAACAATTATATCAAATATTTTAATAAATAATTAACATATTAATATATAATATATGATCATTAATATAGTGATTTGAAGATAAAAACAGTTAACATGTTAAATAACTCAAATTAATACCAAATTATGTAATACATATTCATAAAATAAATTAATAAAAATATAAAATATCAATTCAACAATATTTTTCAACTTCTTCATGTAATTAAATATCTTTATTATTTAAAACCTAAACAATTATGTACTCAAAAATGATTATTTCATATATATAAGTTATTTTCTTAAAATAAAAATTTGATAAAGTTTAGATAATCCTAAATTAATACATTTCATATGTATACAATAATGTATAAGATATAATTATTGCTACATAAATTTATATATGCATTAAAAGCATTATTATTGTTATTTATTTTTCTAAATAAATTTCTAATTATGTATGGTCAATTTACATATTAACAATAATTGTTATTTACTCAATTTTTTGATTATAAAAACATTAATTATTATTCAATACACAATTTCATGAGTATTCAATTTATATAAAAATATTAATTGTTATTTATTTTCCTACAATTTTCAATTTTCTAATTTTCTAGATAATAAAAATATTATTTATTGTTCAATATCCTACACAACATTCTAGATAGTGAGTAGTCATATCATGAAATATTTATGTAATTAAACATAATAGATAAATAATTTCTTTGGTATTCCCGGAGCATTAATTATTATATTAGATATTTCCAACAAATTATTTAATAAATAATATTTGAATTTTTTTTTAAAATATATATTAAATTTTTTTGATAAATAAATAATGTAACTAAATCCTATGTTAAAAATTAACCAATAACTCCAATTATATTTAATCTTAGTAATCAATCTATTTTTTAAAATTATATATATCAATATTTAATATTGTTAATTAATCTTCAAATAAGGTGCATGGAAAAAAAAAGTGGGGGAATTCACAACAAGGGTTGATACTCCTTGCAAATTTTGGAATCTGTGTTGACTTTGTGTCTTCTTTCTCTTTTTTTCCCCACCGATTATCCCTGTTCTTTTTTAAGCAATTGGATACTCAGAAAATAATTTTCTTTTTAAAATGTTTGTTGTTTTACGCATGAAAGATATATATTGGATTAAATCATCAATTTGATAATTAAAATACTCCTTTTAAAATAATTTTTATATTAGTATAATTATTAAAAGTAACATTTTAAATTATTTAAAAATTATTAATTTTGTTTCTTTGGATTAACACTTAAGAAATTCAATATTTATTTATAATATTTTTGTTCATATAATTTTTAATAATTTAAAAATTAATTAAGCGAAAGAGATATTTATTCTAATCTACGAGATTCAATTGTAGGGACTGAGTTATGCCACTATGTTTGGGGTTTATTGGGCAAAGGATCCATTTGCAAACATATTTTGAATTTTTATTATACAAGCATGTTAATTTATTTATATTTTTTATTAGTTATATAATAGATAACAAATACTTAACTATATACAGCTACAAATTATCAACTAAGATTTTTTTTTTTTTTTACATCTTTTTTAATTTTACACCTTTCAAAATTAAATTAAACATGTTTAGCTAATTCAAGAGTAAAAATAAATTTTTACTATAATATTTTTATTAATAAACTATGTTTTTAAAAAATTAATTCCTATTTTTTTCATCTAATTATATTTAATAAAAAACCTTCTATTTCTACATTATTTTTCTTTATTTTCTATCTATTTCTCACTTATTTTTTCTTCTTTTCTACCTAACAAACTTTGTCCTATGCTATTAAGATTGTATTTTGCATCATAGCTTTATCTTGCAATTATTGTCTTCAATTCCTGCAAAGAACGTTTTCATTTTCTATTTTAATAATACTTTATATTTTTAAATAAATAAATAAAATACTATCGTATTTCTTATCTAATTCTCTTCAATCAAATATGTCTTTGTCAAATATAATTTAATATTTATTTTCTTTTTCAACTATTTCTATTGTTTTTTTTTATTTCTTCTTGTTTTTCTTCAGATATATAATTATTTTGATCCTAAACTAGATAAACACTTTTCATTTTGGTCTTTAAAAAATTCAAAATGGTTTTCATTTAAAATTTACTAATTATGTTAATATCTATTCTTTTTGTGAAAATATGTTTTATAACTATTGTCCATTAGTATTAAAAAATTGTAAAAGTATGAATAAGATAAATAAAAGAAATAAATTAATACATAATTTAACATATTATTTATCATTACATAACATATATTTACATAAGTTAAATAATTAAAAAAATTAATTTGCAAATTTTTATATTTTTTAAAGATAAAAATATTATATAGTGTCAAGTATAGTACATGTGGGAAGTGTTCTCTTTCATAAACGTGTCAGATCTAGTCTAATTTTTTTTCTTCTATCAGGATTCAATATACCACAATGCTATTTCGTTATAAATGTCATAAAAAATTATATTTATATTTAAAATAAATAGATCTCATTAACTAATATTGTAAATAGGTCTTTATAAGTGAGAAACAAACCGATTTATCAGACAATATGTCAGGCTGATAAAAATAGTCTATTACACGCAATAGGCCAGACTTAACCTAGAAAATTAAGATCTGGTCTGTTAAGCATTGAGTATGACCTAACTTGTTCCAACTCCTACATTAAAAAAGGTTTATTTATTTTTATCAACTGTATCACATTGTGATTTTGAACCATATTATACACACCCATGAACGTTTTAAGAAGAAATAACACATGTTTAAACAATCTAATAGACATTATAGGTTTTTTTCTTAGAGTATTTTTTTATGAAATATGTATTATAATAATTCTCAAAATACATTTTATAGCTACTTATCATTTTTCTTTCTTTCTTCAAATATTATGAATTATTCCAAAGTACATATTCTTGTCAACTATACGTTGATTAATTTTTGTGTAATATAAAATTACAAAATTATTTATCATTACATAATAGCTCTATTTCAAATCAATTTTATTTCGGAGCCAACCGCAATAAGAAACCAACAAGTCAACTCATACGTATTTCTCTGTCTTCACATTTTATAACCGGTTGTCTAGTTGTCTACCAAATATTTTTCGCTTCAAATGTACCTGACCTGCAACACCTTTAATTGGTTACCTCCATACCTATTTGATAGCACAAAATCAAATATAACAAAAACACATCAAGTTATAACTACATAAATTCTATTGATATGTCTCAAATTAACTACAATTATACTTTTAAAAGTCAAACCTAAATGTGAATATGATAAATTTAATAATCATAGTTCATTCAAAGCATATATTTTAGAATAATTATGAAAAACAAATGCATGCATTTGAACATATAACTTAAATTTATCTCACCATACTGTTAAGGGTGATTGAGAAGGTTGAGTGTGGCATAAAATATGTCAGTACAAGTCTGCTCTCTAGTTGCATAACTTGAATTTGAGACATGCCTTACACCAATTTTTGATTATATTGTTCGGAGTCAGAATTTATATACTCTACACATATCCAATTCCAGTGAAACTTGAATGAAATTTCATGAGGCACGCAACCTATGAGACCAAGCCCAACAGTACCAAATTTTTGACATTCAAGGTCATATAGTTCCTGCAATTTACCCAAAAAATTGTGCTTAATTGTAAGTGTATATGTGAATTAACTTGTTTACAAAACTTTTAAAATTTATTTACCAACAAACAATAATATTAATAATGATCTAAATTAGTTAAAGAGACGATATAAATATTAAAGGATGTAAAGAGATAAAAACAACTATAATTACAGTTATCATTAATACAACTTAAAATTTTATCAAAAAGAAAATATTTACATGAGAATTATAAAATAAGTGAAAAAAATATTTAACTATAATAAAAAGTGCAACTTCTTAAAAGACTAGGAATAAGAAATGCAACAATTTTACTAGAGAGAAATAGATAAATAATAAACAAAACAAGTGGTTCATCAAAATTTCAACCAACAATAAATAAAAAAGAAGATTGTGTACATTATTAAGCTGATAATAAATAACTAGTTTACCTTGATGGAGTTTTGAAGTCTAGAAATCAAATGATCTTGGTAGTCTTCAATGGTGAACATCAAAATTCTAAAGGGCAAGTCATAAAATTTGAAAATGAAATCATTATAGCCCAAAGAAATGACAATAAGAACATCTCCAAGTATTTGATTAGTTTGACTTTTCACTACAATCTGGATGAGTTTTATTTTACAAGCTTTGAAAAATTCAACTTGCTTAGACATTGACTTGGCATTGAATAAAACCTTGGTCAGCTCATCAATACCTGAACCAGTGGATGCAAAGGAAACACCAATTAGAAGGTCTTGGTTTCTTAGGTTTGATTCTAAATAAGGAGGAACAATGCCTTCGAGCTTCAGTCTAGAAGCAAGGAAGTTAGGAACCAATTTTCCATTAGAAAGTCTTCTGTTAGGCTGGTGAGTAGGGAAATCTTTTCCATAGGGTAAGTGATTTTCCAAGTTCAGTAGTGACATGTTGTACTTATTATTGCTTGTGTCCACCAAACAATCTCCAAAAACTAAAATGGATGAGAATTTTTGTATAGTAATATTGGTCATACCAACAACATTCAGGAGAACAAGCATTGAAATGATAAGGTGGAGTGTGGGTGTTATTGTTGTGTTTGTGTGATTGAACTGCAAAACACCACTTAGATGAGATGTTGAATAGAAGCCTTTATATTCTACCTAGATATTACTTATGTTGAATTTTTGTTCAGTACTCAATCTGAAGTGAAAAAAAAAAAAAAATTATTCCTTTATGTTTATCTATAATAATAGAGATACTCACCATGATCATTTTCACTAAATAATAAAAAAATTATTATATAAATTATATTGACTGATGTAATATATATCATATTTTACTCAGGATATTATTAAAAAAAAATAAAAAATCAATATGATTTTTATACAAATTAAAATTGACTAATACATAGGTTAAATAATTGTTGTTGAAGAAATTAAGATAAAGAAAATTTACAAATAAACTTAAACATAGACTAATATTAATTTATTAAAAAGATATATTTTTCTTATTTTCTTCTTTTATAAATTTTTATTACATATAAATCTAAAAAATGATTTATATGCGAACACACATTTATATTAATTGATTTATGATTTTCTAATTCATTAGTCAAGACAAAGTTGTTGTTTTTTATCATCAAATTTTATTAGAAGAGAAAAGTTTAAATATATTTTTATACAAATACATTATGTTTTTCTTGCTGGACTTTAGCTTTCCTTGACCAGCTCAATTTTTTTGAAATGCTTAATAAATAAGTCTGGAATAAATATTTTTAATAGCTTCCCTTTATTAGCTTAAGTTTTTTTTTTTTTAATGCTTAATAAATAAGTTGCTCTAATAGCTTCCCGGTACTACTTGAAAATAGTCTCCTTGTTAAGTGTTAATTTCTAACTTCTAATCTTTTATATTTTATTTTTATTTTATTCTTAAAGTATTTATTAAATTTCTTTATTATCTCTTTTAAACAAAGCACAATTTTATATCAAACAGATATTTTATTTAAACTAATTGAAAATATATAAATAAAAAATAAAATAATTAAAATTAAATGATATAATTATAATAATTTATTTATAAATAAAATTACTAAAATACAATATAAATTAAAAAAGAAACAAGACTATAAATACTTTACAACATATTTTTATCAATAAAACAAAATTAATTAAGTTTTTCAATTACTTTTACTACAATTATTTAAGATTAAAATAATCAAAATTAAAGAATAACTAATTATTTATTTATTATTTAATCATAAAAAATATTGTAGATAATGTTCTTTAAACTTTTTGAATCATAAGAAAAGTTTCAATTATTATTATTTAAAAAATATATAAAAACTCCTCAAATAAACACAAAAATCAAATGTAAAAAGGATAAAAAGAAAAAAAAAGTAATTTTATATACAAAACCCTAGTGCTTAAACCCTTCTCTATATTATTTAATTTTAAATGATTAGTTGATTTGATATTTCAGATATTGTTATTGGTAATATTATCCGATTTAATTATATTGAAATAAAATTTATATTATTGTTGAATTTATTGTTGATAGACTTATAATACAGTATTTCAAATATCTTGTTTATGTTTCTCTATTGATCTCTAAGTCTAATTTTCTCCCCTCACCCATTTCTAATGTTCCGGTGTCCGATTCCATCCCACTCTCTTCATCCTAATCACTTTTTCTTCTTAGGTCTTTCTATCATTTTTCAAAATATTAGACATGCTTGATTCTCAATCATTTATAATGCATTAACTTCATTTTTGTTTTAAAAGATTATAGACTATTTTAATTTTAGCCTTTTAAAAATTTAAGACAATTGGTTTTTGTTTGTATAAATTTACATTTCAAAATTTCATAATTAACAAAACGCGATAAGATTTCATCTATTTTTATTGAAATAATATTAGATCAAAATGTAAAACTAAATTAATGGAATTATGAATCAATTTAACATTTAATTAGTTATTGAATCGATTCAATTTATTTGAGTAATTTAAGATAAAATTTTTTCATTTAAATAATTTTTTTTATTTATTTTTTAATATTAAAACAAATTATAAATATAATTAAATTAAAAATATATTAAATTATTTTTCACCTACTTATATCTCATTCATGTTATTTATATACATTCTGTCATTTGACATCTTTATTCTCATTATGAATTATTAATTTTTCGTTACCTATATTGTTTTTATTTACATCTAACGTGCATTATTTTGACACGCTAATAGTATGTATTCATTTTAAGAAATTTACTTCTTTTATTTTTATTATTAATAACTTTATTTTTCTTATGATATTATTATGAAACTATTACATATATTGATTAATTTTGTGTGATATAAAATTATAAAATTATTTATTATTATATTTTTTAAAATTAATAAATTATTTTGTTTGACTTTTTCTATTTTTTTATTGTTAAAATATTTGTGTAATATTTTTTATAAGTAATCTTTTATTTATTTAAACTTGTTGGAACTCTAAATGTTTTGGAAAATAGAAATAAGGAGATTTACACAAATTAATTGAAAAGAAATAAACACGTTGTAAAATTTTTAATTATATCGCTGTTTTCTTAGAGAAACTTATATATTATAGTAATTTTTAAAATACATTTTAATATCTGTTCATATTTTTTATTCTTTAAATATTATGGATTCTTCAAATACATTTTAATATTATGGATTCTTCAAACTACACATTCTTCTCAATTGATTAATTTTTATATGATATAAAATAGAAAAATTATTTATTATTATATTTTGTAAAACTAATAAATTATTTTATTTAAATGGTTACATTTGTATATTATGATTTTTTGTTCCATTTTTTGGTTGTTGAACTATTTGTGTAATATTTGTTAATAATTATTATTTTATTTATTTCAAAATTTTGGAATTATGGTGTTTTGGAAATTTTAGTATTGATGTGGACAATATAACAACTACTTTAAAGGAGGTTAAGTTCATCTTAATTTTAGGTTTTCAAGAAAAAAAAATAATATAGTATAAGAATTTACTTTAAAGCAGTTGACACACGTGCCGAACGTGCGTCAAATAAAATCGAATTTAGCTACTATTTTACAATAATAGTGTACTTGGATCGTTTCCCTATGAATTACTTTGTTACTCCAACCTCAGTAGCCAAAATTTTAAATGCAATTTTAGGGGTTTCTGTTAGAGGAAAATTAAAAGCAATTAAATAGTAACAATTAACCAATGACAATAATTAAACAACAATTAAATGTTTTTGATGTCTTTATAACTATTGTAGCTCTTTAAGTCTTTTTTAATTCGATATACAATGGAGCTCAAATAAAGTTTTGTAGTGAGTGTTATACCTATTTTAGTTAACTTAGTCAAAACTGGAAATTTCAGCGAATTAGAACAAAAATAAGTACTTAAGTTCCAATTGAGTCCAAACTCATGAATGCACTGAATCGTGCTAATTGATCATTAATAGTGTTGTATTAAGGATATAATAAATGCAAAAAAGTGATCAAAATAACAATGCATCAGTAGTGTAGTGTTGTTAGAATTTGATTTCCCTTTTAAATGAATAAATAAAAAATTTATAACAATTATATCAAATATTGTAATAAATAATTAACATGTTAATACATGATTCAAGATTGTTAATAGAGTGATTCAGAGATAAAATTAGTTAACATGTTAAATGACCCAAATTAATACAAAATTATGTAATATCTTTATCATTTAAAACCTAAACAACTATGTATCCTAAAATGATTATTTCTTATTTATAAGTTATTTTCTTAAAATGAAAATTTGATAAATTATAGATAACTCTAAATTAATTTGTTTGATACTTATATAATAATGTAAAAATATACATGAATTTATATACGCATTAAAAGCATTAGTTGTTATTTATTTTATTTTCCTACACAATTTTCTAATTATGAGTAATCAATTTACATAAAAACATTAATTGTTTACTTGATTTTTCCAAATTATGAGTAGTCAATTTTCACAAAAACATTAATTGTTATTTACTTTATTTTCTTGATTATGAGTAGTCAATTTACATAAAAAAAATTAATTATTATTTACTTTTCTATACAACTTTTCAAACCATGTGTGTAGTCAATTTACTTAAAACATTAATTATCATTTATTTTCCTATACTTTAGTAGTCAATTTTAAAAAAATTAATTGTTATTTACTCAATTTTTCTAATCATGAATAGTCAATTTATATTAAAATATTAATTGTTATTTATTTTCCTACACAATTTTCTGATGAAGGGTAGTCAATTTACATAAAAACATTAATTATTATTTACTTAATTTTTCTGATCATAGCCGTCCATTTGCATAAAATAAAATTACTTTTTTATACATAATTGTCCTAAACATGATCATGAGTAGTCAATTTACTTTAAAACATCATTTATTATTTTTTCCCACACAATATTTTTTATATTAAATGCTGGTCATAAAATATTTACATAAAAGCATTAGTTATACATTATGTAATAAATCATTTCTTTATCTTCCGAAAGAATTATTTCTTTGATAAAAAGTATTAATTGTTATATTAGATACTCCCAATAAATTATTTAATAAATAATATTTTAATTTTTTTATTTTTAAATATATTTTAAAATAAATTTTTTGATAAATAGTATATTTAAGATATATTTTTGTCTTCAAAATATATTTTTTTAATATATATTTAAAATTTTGAAGATATACATTTTTTTAATATAATAGTTTTAAGATATATTTTTTATTATTAATAATATTTTTCATGTTTTGAGATATTTTTCAATATATTTTTTAATAGTGTAACAGATAAAGATTAGTAAAGTTATTTTTAAATTGAATAACAACTAACATTTAAATTAAATAACAACTAAAATGAATGTATTGTACAACGTAATATTATTATTATTGTACAATGTAACATAAAAAAAAAAGTAAATCTTTGTCTTTGTTATGATTTTTAAAATTATTTTGAAAGATTTTGTTTTTCTTTAAATCTTTAATAATATGTATCTAAAACAAAGTTAAAGTAATTTATTTATTTTTGAAATAGTTATTATTTTATATAATTATAACTACAATATATATCTGACAGAACATTTAATTTATAAAATTGAAACCATATATTAAATTGAAATCCCATATTTATATAACTAAAACCACATATTAAATTGAAATCACATATTTATATAAATAAAACTATATATAAAGAATTATAGCAGTTATGTGTAGAAAGAACATTTTAATAATTGACTCTATTTCATATTAGTTAAATGCATGATCAGGTAAAATAGATAACCAATACATTAGGATATAATGTAAGTTAATGTTTCACATAATTTTGAGTTAATTTTCACGTAATTGATATTTCTAAACAGCAACTAAATATCAACTAAGAGTTTTTTTTTTTTTTATTTTTTTTTTTTTATCTTTTATAATCTTACACACCTTTCAAAATCAAAGTAAACATGTCTACCAAATTAAGAGTCAAAGTAAACTTTTATTCTAATATTTTTAATAATAATTTATATTTTTTTAAAAAATAATTTCTCTTTGTTTCATCTAATTATCTTTAATGAAAAACCTTCTATTTCTATATAAATTTTTATTCAATTTTATTTATCTTTATTTTTTTTATCTATTTCTCACCTATTTTTTCTTCTTTTTTATCTAACAAACTTTGTCCGTGCTTTTAAGTTTGCAATGCTTTCTTCTGTGTCACTTATTTCTCTGGATTTTTTAAATATAGCTTTATCTTGTAATTGTTGATTTCAATTCCTACTAAGAAAGGTATACATTTTCATTTTTTAATTTAATAATAATTTATACTTTTAAACAAATAAAGAAAAATTATATCGTACTTTTCATCTATTTCTCTTCGATCAAATTTATCTTTATCAAATATAATTTAATATTTATTTTATTTCTCAACTATTACAATTATTTTCTTTTTATTTCTCTTGTATTTTTCTTGAATTAAATAATTATTTTGATCCTAAGCTAGATAAAAATTTCATTTTGATCTTTAACAAATTCAAAAAGGTTTTTAAATTAAAGTTTTACTTATTATAATAATAACAATAATTATATAAATAATTATATATTATGTATATATAATAATTATATATTATATATAATTAGTAATAATAATAGTAATAATAATAATAATTATATTATATATATTAGTAATAATAATTATATATGATAATTATTATGTATTAATAATAATAGTAATAATAATAGAAATTATTATTATAATTATATTATATATATAATAATAGAAAATTTTAATAATAATAGTAATAATAATAATAAATTTAATTTTAAGATTCCTGTTTAATTTCTTTTCAGGTGTAATTTTATGTAATTTTTTAGTATTCTAATTAAAAAAAATAATAAAATTAATAAAATTAAGGCTTTTATAATTTAAATAATGTTAAACTATAATAATAATTTTTTTTTAAAAAAATACTATAAAAATATCAAATGAGAATAAAAATTTATGAGAAAGATATTTACTAAAAAATGAAAAAATATAAAAAAAAAAACTGAAAAAAAAAATTTGCCCCTCTCTAGCTGTAATTTGTGTAATAATATTTAATTTTTAGATATTTCACTTATCAGAAATATATCAGTAATTATTTAGATTAATATAACTAAATTATATAATGTTGCACCTGCAATTCGTGTAATAATATTTAATTTTTAGATATTTCACTTATCAGAAATATATCAATAATTAATTAGATTAATTTAACTAAATTATATATTGTTATTATATCATGTTAATAAATAACGAAATACTCCATATATTTTTAATTTTAGTACTCAATCTATTTTTGTAAGTTGTATATATCAGTAGTCAATATTTTCAATGTATCATTAAATAAGGTGCATGGAAAAAAAAGTAAAGATCCATAACAAGGGTTAATACTACTTGAAACCTATCTCTCTCTTAGAAGAGAAAAATTTGTTGTTATTGGTTTTTATAATTGGAACCTGCTTTGCAAATTACCCTGTGCCTTCATTTTAGAATCTGGATTGACCTTGGTCCTTTGGCACCTGCTTTTGCAAATTTTAGAATCTGGATTGACTTTGGGCCTTCTTGGGACCTGCTTTGCAAATTTTAGAATCTGAATTGATCTTGAGCCTTAAGAATCTCTCTGATATCCGTGTTCTTTTTTGAGGTACTTAAATCTTATCCATGCTTTTTTTTTTTTTTTAGAGTACTCATATTCTAAAATAATTCCTTCTCTTAATTTATAAAATTTAGGTACTTAAATCTCTTTGAATTCTAAAAAATAATTTATTTCTTTTAGGTACTTAAATCACTTTGAATTCTAGAAAAGAATTTATTTTTTTAGGTACTTAAATCTCATTGAATTCTAGAAAACAAATCTCTTTGAATTCTAGAAAATAATTTGTTTTAAGGGTACTTAAATTTCATTGAGTTCTGGAAAATAATTTATTTAATGAAAAATTCAATGCTCTTTTTTTAGGATACTTAAATCTCTTTGAAGTCTAGAAAATAATTTATTTTATAAAAAATTCGTCTCATTTTTTTAGGTACTTAAATCTCTTTAGAAAATAATTTATTTTATAAAAAATTCATTGTTTTCGAATGAAAGATATGTTTCGGATTAAATCATAAATTAGATAATTAAAATATTATTTTTTAAAATAATTTGTTTTAAGGGTACTTAAATCTCTGAGTTCTGGAAAATAATTTATTTAATGAAAAATTCAATGCTGTTTTTTTAGGATACTTAAATCTCTTTGAATTCTAGAAATTAATTTATTTTATAAAAAATTCGTCTCTTTTTTTAGGTACTTAAATCTCTTTAGAAAATAATTTATTTTATAAAAAATTCATTGTTTTCGAATGAAAGATATGTATCAGATTAAATAATATATTAGATAATTAAAATATTATTTTTAAAATATTAGAAATTTATTAATTTTGTTTCTTTTGATTAAAACTTAAGATATTCAATATTTTATTTTTAATATTTTTATTTATATAATTATTAATAATTTAAAAATTAATTAAGAAAAAATTATTTTATAAAAGACCATACAAGCTATCTTATATTAAAATTTTTCAAAACTTTATATGATTAAAAACGTTTATAGTATTTTTCAAAAATTTATATTAAAACTTTTTCCTTTGAAAAATGGTAATATTTTAATTAAATTAAAAATTCAAAAATTAAGATTATACTAAAATTTTGAGTTATTATTTTCTCATCGGACGAAAATAATTTAGATAGTTTTGATCATTTATTATTAGCAATTTAATATAAATAAATATTATTCATTATCAGCGACATAAATATTTTTTTTTATTTATGAAAGATTGTTTTTATAGCACAAACCAGGCATAACACAACAGCACACAACAGCATGTTGTGCCCATTCCACATGGAATAAGAAACTCTGCATAGTAGACAGTACACTAATTAACGGACAATCTATAGAAAACATAAACCGAGATTTGAATACAAACATGTAAACTCCTAAAGTTTGAGGTTTGATAATAATTAGGTGTGAAACGAGGCACATGTGCAATCTGTTCCACATTTGCATCCATTTCCAGTAGCCACATTCTTGGCACACGAGCATGGATTGCAGTCACAGTGCTCCCCACATGAACATGTCATGTGATCACCTCCTCCGGTGACACTTGCACTACTTCTACACCTGTCATTTGTGTAATGATATTTAATTTCTAAATATTTCACTTAACACACATATATATAAATAATTAATTAGATTAATATAACTAAATTATATAATGTTGTAAATATTTCTCTACATTAAAAAAAATGGTTTTTAATCTTAAAAATGGTTTTTAATCTTTATCTCAACTTTTAACTATCCAACCCTATCTGAGAATAGAATATCATCAAGATATTATTAACACAATGACTGGATATTGCTGAAATTATGAACATAAATAAGAAAGGTCATTGTTAAAATTATGAACATAAATAAATAAGATAGAGACAGGCAGCCAGAACCACCAGTACATGGAACTGTGCAGCCACATTTATTATCACATACTATCACCCTTCTTAGTGCACCTATTGTTCTTCTTTTTCCCTGCATATATTGTTCTTTAGTTCGTGCAGAATGACCAATATATGTATGTGTAGCATTTTGTATATATGACAAGAGAATAACAAATGTTGTCTTCATACAACTTCACACTCTACGTGGCGACAACTTTACATGCAATTCAACCACGTAGATATAGAGATGTGTAGAACAAACACCAAATATGTAGAACAAACATGAAACTATCCATACAAATTAATCTAGTTGAATGATGACACGTGTCTTGTTAGTTGTCAACTCCTCACTAGATAAGCACAGATTCATTTGTTAGTTTGGCCCTCACTTCCTTCACTTTTTCTTAATTTATTTATTTTATTTATATTATGATAATTAGTTTTAGAGTAAACAATTACCATGTAAATAATTTGTATGATGTGAATTTATCGAAAATTACAATATAAATAATTTTGTTTGAAAAAATATTAATAATAATTTCTATTTTATAATAAATAAATTTTTTATTAATAATACATTAAAATTTATTCTTATTTTTCATTTTGGTGATATAATGATTTGAATAATGATATTTAATATTATTTATTTTTCTATTATCTTGATAAAACTATTTGTATTATAATTATATATTTTCTAAACTAATGATGTTTTTTTTATTTCTCTTTTTCCACTGTTCTTAATAGTTACATTTGTTTTTTATTTTAATGATAAGATGTTGCATATAAACTAACTCTAGTAACACATCATTAGACGAAGAACCTGTGATTTATAAATGTACACGTTGTATTATTCAATAATAATCAACTTGAAATGTATTTGCTTAATACTCTTATTTTTTAAATTGTGCTAACCTTGAGGAATGCTTTTTGAACAGGTTTACCAATGAAGGTAAACGAGACAGTCAAGCTCGTGCTATATACGCCTTCAAGATGGAGGATGATGAGAACTTCGCACATGCCTGACACAGATTTAGAACACTCCAAGCAAAATGTCTCACGCAGGATATGAACAACACCTTGCTGGTAGAATTATTCATTCAAGGTTAGAACACTCCAAGCAAAATGTCTCACGCAGGATATGAACAACACCTTGCTGGTAGAATTATTCATTCAAGGACTAAAACATGAAGATCTAAGAAACCTTGACCTAGCAGTTGGAGGATGCCTACGAGAGCTCAAAACAGCAGAAAAATGCCTCGAACTATTCGATATAATGGCACGATCTTCGCAACCCAGTAAGAGGGAAGCTTCAAACCCTAAAGGTGTACACGCGTATCTACCGAAACTGCTCTTGAGGCAAAACTAGAGGCGCTTAAAATAAGCCACCAACGCTTGGAGAAATTAGTGACAGAAAATGCAGGGTAAACAACCACACCATCCACCACCAAACCGTCACAGTAAGCACAACCATCTGTGTGTTCAAATTGTGGAGGTAATCCTTACTTTTGTAGTTGTTTTTTCTACTAACGAATCTGTTAATTATTTAGGTCAACAGCAAAGGTTCGGCTACAATAATTTTGGGAATTCCAACAATTGAAACCATCCTGGTTTCTCTTGGAAAGATAATTATTAAACATAAAAGCCTTCGTTCTAGCCTCAACAAGAAAAATAGAACGATTTCGAGGCCTCGTCTAAACAGATCGTGGATAACTGCAAGATGCTCTCGACAACCAAAATGCTTGATGGTCCCTACGGGTGAATCTAGAGGGGGGGTGAATAGATTCTAGTTCCACTATAGCCCAGTTTCGCGAGTTTCTAGTTCCTTTTAATTCAAACAAAACTATTCTTGATTACCTATCAATAGATGAGACAGATAAACAGGAAATATCAAAGATACACAGCGGAAATACCAAAAGGAATAATCAGAAACATGTTAGTAATCAATATACAGCGTAATCAATGTCAGTATCTAACTGTTCCAGTTTTAGTTGATTACCGAGTCAATTACCGAGTTAATTACCGAACAAATTGCAGAAATTAAACAGTGATAACAACAATGTATGGTAAACGGTAAAGAGTATAAGGAAGAAGAAGAGTGCACAGTGATTTATACTGGTTCGGCCCATTGCCTACATCCAGTCCCAACCCAACAACTGTTGCGATCGGTCTTCCACTATCAAATGATCCCTTTTGTGTTCTTTTACATTCACTCTGCAACAAGCAACACAAAAACGAAATCAAAACACCCAAACATCTGTCCTTTGACCCAAGGAACAGTTCTTCCCTGACCTTGGCACACCCAAGATCAAACCTTTGAGAAAACACTTCTCAAATATCCTTACTCTATCCAGAGAGACCTCTCTCCTAGAGTAATAACCCAGAAATCAAAATTGGTACACAGAAAGATCAGTTTAGAGAACACCTGGAGTGTAGATCTGATCACAAAATAACAACTCTATGAATGCCACCCAGTCAGAAATAAGAATCAAGTTTGCCTTTTTATAAAAACTTGTTGATGAACTCTTGAAGTTCTTTATGGGTTTCTTGGAGAAGATGATGAACTCAGTTTGGAGAGAATATGAAAGTGTATGAACTTTTATAAAACTTGTATTCCAAGAAGTGTTATTGATTGTCGAAATAAGAGTATTTATAGGTTCAATTAAAAACTCAATTTAGGCAACTTAATGACTTTCTGATAAGGGTAATCGACTGCCAGAAGCTGGTAATCGATTAAACCAGTGAGCAAGGATTTCCTTGGTGATTTTGGCCCATGATAATCAATTAACCCGAGGGGGTAATCGATTACTCCAGTGGCAAATGCATTCCCACACTCTGTTACCTACTGTTGGTAGTTGATTACCTGTTATTGGTAGTTAACTACCTTCTGTTGGTAATCTATTACCTCAGTTGGTTACCAAAGACATTTTCAAAATATTTTAGAGAGGGAAATCAAACATTTGACACATGAGAAATCACACAAGATTGCCAAGCTCTCTAGGGCATTCAAACAAAGAACAGCCACATACATGCCTAAACTAAACAATCAATACATAGGAAACTCCTAATTACATTTCATCTAAGAAAACCAAAATTACATAGCATCAAAAACAAAACACCAAGAGAGACACCAAAGCACCTTCAAGCTTTAAGTCCAACAAATGCGTTCAGGGAGGAGGTGAACAAACAATTCACAGAATTGGCAAGCAACCAGAAAAATCAAGACACTCTCCTAAGGAACCATGATGCCTCCATTCGTAGTTTGGAACATCAAATGGGATAAATAAACCAGCAACTCTCAACCTGTGAACAAGAAGCTTTACCCGAAAACACCACTCCAAACCCTAAAGAATAGGTTTAAGCTATAACTTTGAGAACTGGTAAAGAAATTTCTAACCCTTATGCAGAAAACACATCATGTTGGACTTGAAGCTGAAGAAGTCGTCTCTTGTTTCTTTTATTTTTGATCTACTTGTACTCTTGAATTTAATGATAGATTGTAAATAGGAGCTTAATTGTATTGATTGTTATAGAATGGGCTTTGAGTGTGGTTTCTATTCAATTTCACTTCACAGAGAAGTTGAATCTACTCTGAGAATTAAGTTAGAGCAAGTTTGGGAACCCTAACTTTGATTTGACAAGTTGAAAACTGTTTTTAAATGATTTTAGCTGAAGTAATCGATTACCATATATTAGTAATCGACTACCAACAATTTGAGAAATCAGAGAATCCTAAAACTCTCTGGAGTAATCGATTACCACATCCTAGTAATCGATTACCTCGTGCTTGAGATAACAGAGGAGCCTAAAACTCTCTGGAGTAATCCATTACCACATTCTAGTAATCGATTACCCACACCAGAACTCATCTCAAAAATGTTTTAAAAATGTTTTAAATTGAAATCTCTTAGAATTCATTCAACAAGAGAAATCTTTGAGTTTTTTCAAGAAAAAAGGAAGAGCGAAAAACTGAGTTTACAAAGAACACAAGTTCTAAGAGTTCTCTTCAAGATTTCAAAAGATTTTCTCTAGAGATGAAGAGTGTGTGAAGGATTGAATACTTGGTTATAAACTTGATCAGATCATACACATCAGGTGTAATCTTTACTGATCTTTATCTTGTTTTTTGTATTTGTTTTTGTTCAAACTCTTAAGAGAAAGTTGTTCTCTAGAAGAAGAGTTAAGGAATTTGAGAGAGGTGCTCTCAAAGGTGATTCTTGAAGGATTCAAGAATTAGAGAGATATGCTCTTAGGAGAAGAACATGTATTTTGGTTATTTTGATTTTGTTTGTGTTTGTGCAGTGTGTTTGTGTTCTGCGGTGATAACTATCCATTCTGGAAAGTTCGCATGAAAATCTTTATGGAATCTATTCACAGAAGCATCTGATAGGCTTTAGTAAATGAGTACAGAGTTCCAATGAAAATAGAAAATGGGAATGAAACAGAAAAACCATTTGAGGATTGGGATATAGATGAGATTAAGAGGGATGAAAACGATGCTAAGGCTTTAAACATTATACATTCTGCCCTGAATTCTGATGAGTTTTTTAGAATTTCTGCCTGTACTACAGCAAAAGAGGCATGGGAGCTCATCATGGTAACACATGAAGGTACTGCTGAAGTCAGGAGAGCCAGAAAGAATACACTCATTCAAGAATATGAAACATTCAGAATGCCTCAAGGAGAATCAATAATGGAAATGCAGAAGAGATTCACACACATCATCAACCATTTCAAAGGACTTGACAAGAACTTCATTGAAGAAGAAGTGAATGTCAAGATTCTGAAATCTCTGAATAGAAAGTGGCAACCTACTGTGTCAGCCATAACTGAATCAAAGAACCTTGTTGCTATTACCAGTGCTGAACTATTTGGCAAACTTAGAGAGTATGAGATGGATATGACTCGCATGGCAGATGAGGAGGAGAAGGACAAAAGAGCCAAAGGAATTGCTCTCAAGATGGAGCATACTGAAACAAAATTTGAATCCTCTGAAGACGGAAATGACTCACAGGAAGATTAAGTGAATTTGATGGTGAAGAAGTTCAGAAAATTCATGAAGAACAATTCTAAAAGGAAATTTGGTCAACCAAGAAAAGGAGTCAAAAAGCAAGACAACACTTCAGTCAAAGTAACATGCTATGAATGTGGGAAGATTGGGCACTATAGATCAGATTGTCCAAGTCTGAAAAGAAGCAACAACACTGAAGTAAAAAAATCTGAAAGTGAAAGAAATTTCAGAAAAGAAAAGAAGAAAAAGAAAGCCTACATAGCTTGGGATGAAGGCTACACCTCCTCAACATCTGAAAGTGAAAATGAGGAAGCAAACTTGTGCTTGACGGTCAAATCATCCAGTGAGGTAAGTGATACAAACTCTACCATGGATGAGTATGATGAACTACATTTTGCTTTTTGTGAGCTTTACAATCAAGCTGAAACATTTGAAAAAGAAAACATAGTTTTAAAAAAAAACAAATATCCTTGTTAAACTAGAAAGTATGCGATTTAAAAAATGATATTTCAAAACTAAGAAAGGAACTCAACACCCCTATAAACTGTGTTCATATAAGAAGGCATGATAACATGAAATCTGAAAACTCTAAGCATGCTAACCTCACTTGTACCTACTGCATGAAAACAGGACATAAATCTTTTAATTGCATGATTAGAAAGAAAGGAATTTCCAGTGGTAAGTATAGATGGGTTAAGAAAGAAAACTGTAGCACTAACTTGTATAGACCCAAGAGAAGCTGGGTACCAATCGTAAAATAAATCCTTTTCTCTTGCAGAAAGCCTAAACAAGCAGAAACTCAATACGGTACTTAGACAGTGGCTGTTCAAGGCATATGACAGGTAATAGAAGGAATCTTAGCACCTTTACACCAAGAGAAACTGGATCAGTTGTATATGGAGAGAACAACAAAGGAAAAATACTAGGCTACGGTACAGTTGGATACAAAGCTAATACAGTGATAGAGGATGTATTACTGGTTGATGGATTGAAGTTCAACTTGCTGAGTATTAATCAACTGTGTGACAAGAACTATAGAATTGCATTTGATGATGAGGATTGTCTTATGAGCAACAAAGACTCAGATGAACTTCTCATGGTTGGCAAAAGGTCAAACAACATCTACATAGTGGAAGTAGATCACTCATACCCTTACTCTACATGCTTAACTTCTAATGATAATCTGTCTTGGCTATGGCATAGGAGAATAACACATATTGACATATTACATTTGAATAAACTTGTATCTAAAGAGCTAATTTTTGGTCTACTTAAACTGAAGTTTTCCAAAGAAGAACTTTGTGAGGCTTGTCAAGTCCAAGCAGGAAAAACATCTTTCAAAAATATTAAACATGTTTCTACATCTCAGCCGCTTGAGCTCTTGCATTTAGACTTATTTGGTCCATCTAGGATAGTAGTTTCGGTGGAAATCTGTATGGGCTAATCATTGTAGATGACTACTCAAGATTTACTTGGGTTTTGTTTATCAAGAAAAAGGATCAAGCCTTTGGAGTTTTTAAGATACTTGCCAAGAAAATTCAAAACAAAAAAGATTTGAAAATCAAAGCTTTGAGAAGTGACAATGGTACTGAATTTAAAAATAGTTATTTTAAAAACTTTTGTGAAAAACATGGGATATCACACTGCTTTTCAGCTCCTAGAACTCCTCAGCAAAATGGAGTAGTGGAGAGGAAAAACAGGTCACTTATAGAACTAGGGAGAACTATGCTGAATGAGCACAGGATGCCTAAACATTTTTGGGCTGATGCTGTGAATACTACATGTTATGTTCTCAACAGAGTTTCTATAAGACCCATCTTGTTGAAAACCCCTTATGAGCTTTTCAATGGCAGAAAACCAAATATTTCTTACTTTAAAGTTTTTGGATGCAAATGCTATGTTTTAAACAATGGCAAGGACCCTATTGGAAAATTTGATACAAAAGCTGATGAAGCCATTTTCATTGGTTATTCAAATACAAGTAAAGCATATAGGATCTTTAACAAAAGAACAATGTGCATTGAAGAATCTGTCCATATTAGATTTGATGAAACTAACACTTTCCAAAAGGAAAGCTTGCTACGTAATGATGATGAAATAGGTGAAGAAAGCATAGAAATTGATCATATGCATTAGCAAAATCAAACAACCCTAGTGTCTGATCAAGCAAAAGAATGGAGGACACCTAGGAACCTATCACTTGACAATGTCATTGGTGACATTCACAAGGGGGTAACTACTAGATCCTCACAGAATCTATTTTGCTATAATACTGCTTTTGTATCACAAGTTGAACCCTCCAGCATAGAAGAAGCCTTGAGCAATGAATTTTGGATCATGGCTATGCAAGAGGAACTTAACCAGTTCAGAAGAAATGAAGTATGGGAACTTGTTCCAGACAAAGGCAACATGAATATAATTAACACAAAATGGGTATTCAAGAATAAACTGAGTGAAGATGGAGTTGTGGTCAGAAACAAAGCAAGACTTGTGGCAAAAGGCTACAATCAACAGGAAGGAATTGACTTTGAGGAAACCTTTGCCCCTGTTGCAAGACTTGAAGCAGTAAGACTACTCCTAGCTTATGCATGTATCAACAACTTCAAGTTATTCCAAATGGATGTAAAGAGTGCATTCCTAAATGGATACATAAATGAAGAAGTCTATGTAGCACAACCACCAGGTTTCACAGACACTACTTGGCCTGCACATGTTTACAAACTTCATAAAGCCTTATATGGGTTGAAGCAAGCCCCCAGACAATGGTATGATAGATTGAGTAAATTTCTCATATCAAAAGGATTCCACAGAGGTAAAGTAGATAAGACTCTGTTTATTAAGAACAAATCTAACTACATTCTATTGGTTCAAGTTTATGTTGATGACATTATCTTTGGATCATCTAACCAACAACTTTGTGAAGAGTTTGTGAGCAATATGCAGGAAGAATTTGACATGTCCATGATAGGAAAACTAAGCTTATTTCTAGGACTCCAAGTCAAACAAATGGATGGTGGCACTTTTATTCACAAGCTAAGTACACTAAAGAATTACTTAGGAAATATGATATGATAAACTGTAAAGTGTCAAATATACCTATTTCTACTAACACTTATCTTGAGATTGATGAAACAGGTCATGAAGTTGATACTACCTTATACAGAGGTATTATAGGATCTCTACTTTATCTTACAGCCAGTAGACCTGATATTATGTATGTTGTATGTTTATGTGCTAGATTTCAATCTACACCTAAGTAATCTCATTGGCTAATAGTAAAGAAGATTCTTAAATACCTAAAAGGGACTATAAATTGTGGCTTGTGGTATCCAAAAGGAACCTCACCATTACTTGTTGGTTTCAGTGACTCTGATTTTGCAGGTAGCAAAACAGATAGGAAGAACACTAGTGGCACATGTCACATTTTTGGAGAATTTTTAATATCTTGGCACAACAAGAAACAATCTTGTGTAGCACTGTCAACAGCAGAAGCTAAATATGTAGCTACGGGAAGCTGTTGTGCTCAAGCAATATGGTTGAAGAATCAACTAGAAGATTTCGGGCTAAAGATAGATCATATTCCCTTGAAATGCGACAACACAAGCGCTATAAGTATCACAAGGAATCCTGTATTGCACTCAAGAACAAAACACATTGAAGTCAGACATCATTTTATCAGAGACCACGTCGAAAAAGGAGATTGTGACATCGAATTCATAGATATAGAAAATCAGTTAGTAGACATTTTTACCAAAGCATTACCAAAAGAAAGGTTTTACAAACTTAGATCAAACCTCGGCATTTTAAGTGAGAAACATCTAAACAAAACCCTTCTACTTGATTACACTTATCCATAAAATTGTTTTTGTGAAAATTTTTCCAAGAAAATCTTTTTCTGATAGAAATAATCGATTACCAGAAAAATGTAATCGATTACTTCGAATCAATTTTCAATTCTTAGAAAGATTGGCACTGTAGTAGTCGATTACCACGATCCCGTAATCAATTACCATAGAAACCAGGTTATAAAGGTTTTGCAAACCCCTCTAGAGTAATCGATTACCAGAATAGGTCAATCGATTACCACGACCGTTTTTCTTGATTTCCTTCTTCTCTCTATATAAGGAACTGAGATAATCGATTTCCAACTGCTGATAATCTATTACCTCGTTCTTGGACTAATTTCTTGGGCTTTTTTCTCTCTTGTAAGAAGTGCAGGTGAAACCCTACAAGTTCACTATTCATCTTCTTCCTCCAAAACCCTAAGAAATCACTCTCTCTCTCAGCAACTATGGAAAACCAAGGAAAGGGAAAACGAATCAAAATGAGAGCCAACAGATACACTCAAGAGGAGATAAAAGGTAAGAAGAAGGTAGGAGAATCCTCCAAAAGGAAGCAACCTACTTCACCACCAACCAGAAGAGCTTCAACTCCTCCACCCGACTCGCAACCGATGGTTCTCTACCAAAGGACAAGAAACGAGATTCCATCTGGATTTCGCTAACAAAGGTCTTATTCCACCAAAGATTCTAGACCTACGATGGCTAGATGACTAGAGTTTTAACTTCCAAACCTACCTGAGGCAACAACATTTGGAGAGATTTGTGGGATTAAAAGGCTTTATCTACCCAGATTTGGTTCGAGTCTTCTATTCAAATCTCAAACCAAACATGGAACGAATGATTGTAAGTTCTGAAGTTAAGGGTATTAAAATGATTTTAACCCCTGCACATTTTCTTCAAATTGCTGGTATCAGGAAAGAAGGAATCATTGCACATATAGACAAACTCCGAGAGAAAGGATTTGATCTGCAAAAGGGCACCTTCTATATGAGCATGCTGAGGAACCCACAGAATTGGGAAGATGAAAAGAATTCAAGGAGATCACAAGGCAAAAAGGTGACATACAACATAGGAGGCCTAAATGCTGATGATAGGCTACTTCATTACACCATTTGCTGGATCTTAGCCGCAAGAGGAGCAAACCATGCTCAAATCGCTGAAGATGACATGATACTCATGGCAAGATCAAGAATGGAATTCAAATGGATTGGACGCACATCATAATGGACAATATGTTGAAGACTAGAAGACTTTTTGATAATAAATGTCCATATTCTCTGTTTATTTCTAGACTAATTGAAAATTTTCAGATTGATACAACTGATGAATCCAGAGAATTAGTCAAGGATGTCCACATGATCAGTGAGAGAGCCTTGAAGATGATGAGGCTGATTAAAACTAATGCAGGATGGATCACCAGAGAAGAACAACAACAAGCTAATCCACTAGAAGTTCCAGAAGAAGAAGCACAGAACGAAGATGAAGATGAAGACAATCTAGCATCTGGAGAGTACATTCCAAGATCTCGATTTGAATTCATCATGATTGACAGAATGGACGAATTAGAAGAGACTGTCAACAAAAGGATAGATGATCTAGGAAAACGTCAAGACTTGCACTTCCTAAAGATGAAAGATTTGATAGAGACAATGATGGAAAGACTCAACCAAGAAGACACAGATTAGTAACTTCAACTCTACCTCTCATAATCTTATTTGATTTACCAAATAGGGGGAGTAGAAGTGTAGAAGTGTAGTCATTATATGTTTTCATCTATGTTTTCATTTGATATCTTTTGAATGTTATTTGATTATCTTTATTATCTTTGAACAATTTGAATCTGTAAATTCTTAAGTATTTTACTTAGGGGGAGCAGATCAAAATTTGAACAATTATGGATTACTATAATAGCATTAGATTTAATTTCTTTGCAATTGATTACTTAGATGCTATAATATTACTGTTAATTGAAAAGTGATATGAATTGTATATTACTTAAAAGCTGTATGCAAAAGGATACTAACATTTCAGGACACATCAAAGCCTTTTTCATTAGATCCTCGACTACACTATGATTTGGTACATCAAAACCAAAAAGGGGGAGATTGTTGGACTTGAAGCTGAAGAAGTCGTCTCTTATTTTTTTTAGTTTTGATCTACTTGTACTCTTGAATTTAATGATAGATTGTAAGTAGGAGCTTAATTGTATTGATTGTTATAGAATAGGCTTTGAGTGTGGTTTTTATTTAATTTCACTTCACAGAGAAGTTGAATCTACTCTGAGAATCAAGCTAGAGCAAGTTTGGGAACCCTATCTTTGATTTGACAAGTTGAAAACTGTTTTTAAATGATTTTAGCTGAAGTAATCGATTACCATATATCAGTAATCGACTACCAACAGTTTGAGAAATCAGGGAATCCTAAAACTCTCTGGAGTAATCGATTACCACATCCCAGTAATCGATTACCTCGTGCTTGAGATAACAGAGGAGCCTAAAACTCTCTGGAGTAATCCATTACCACATTCTAGTAATCGATTACCCACACCAGAACTCATCTCAAAAATGTTTTTAAATTGTTTTAAATTGAAATCTCTTAGAATTCATTCAACAAGAGAAATCTTTGAGTTTTTTCAAGAAAAAAGGAAGAGCGAAAAACTGAGTTTACAAAGAACACAAGTTCTAAGAGTTCTCTTCAAGATTTCAAAAGATTTTCTCTAGAGATGAAGAGTGTGTGAAGGGTTGAATACTTGATTATAAACTTGATCAGATCATACAAATCAGGTGTAATCTTTACTGATCTTTATCTTGTTTTTTGTATTTGTTTTTGTTCAAACTCTTAAGAGAAAGTTGTTCTCTAGAAGAAGAGTTAAGGAATTTGAGAGAGGTGCTCTCAAAGGCGATTCTTGAAGGATTCAAGAATTAGAGAGATATGTTCTTAGGAGAAGAACATGTATTTTGGTTATTTTGATTTTGTTTGTGTTTGTGCAGTGTGTTTGTATTAGACACAAGAAATCATTATAGTTGAAACCGATCGCAACAGTTGTTGGGTTAGGACTAGACGTAGGCCGAACGCCGAACCAGGATAAATGTCTGTCCAAACTCTCTCTATCTTATCTCTTATGTTTACCTGAATCTATTGCTTTACAATTGCTTTTACTGATTCATTCTGAAAGAGTTTGAAAAGGTGTATCAATTTCTTTCTATGTCCGCTGCTACTTCTCTGAATTGTTATTCTTAACATAGATAAAACTGAATTGGGAAAGAAATTGACAAAGACTAAAATTGAACATCGGGAACTTGAATCTATTCACACCCCTCTAGATTCAACATAGGGACCAACACATCACCTATTCAAGAAGGGGATGAAAATTCTACTACTGAAAAAACTGGTGTATACAAAATTCCCTAGAAGCGGGGAGATCCAAATAAAGCAAATCAAGAGGAGACACCCCGGGAAGAACCTCCAGCACACATGCCTCTAGTTCCATACCCAAATAGATTAAAAAGGGGCAAGAAAGACAACCAAGAGCAGCAATACACAAAGTTCCTGGAAGCTTTCAGCAAAACTGAGGTAACCATCCCGCTCCTTGAAGCTTTACAATTAATGTCGGTTTATGCAGGAAATTTGAACTAAAAAGCGCAAGCTACCAGAAAAAGAAGTAGTGGTCTTGAATGATGTTGTCTTGACCAACAAGCTACCACCTATAAAAAAGATCCGGGAAGCTTCATGATCCCATGCTACATCGGGGAGACTTACTTCCGGAGGTCATTATTGGATCTTGGTGCAAGCATTAACTTCATGCCCCTATCAATATTACAAAAGTTTAGGGGTGGGAAAATTAAAGCCCACAAATGTTTCATTGCAGTTAGCGGACCGATCGCTAGCATTTCCAAAGGGTGTACTAGAGAACGCACTAGTACAAGTTAACCAAATGATTATCCTGACAGATTTCATCGTGCTTGATATGGAGGAAGACCGGGAAGTACCATTAATCTTGGGAAGGCCCTTTTTAGTAACTGCAGGAGCATTGATTGATGTGGACAAAGGAGAGCTAACACTGAAAGTTCTTGGGCAGCAAGTCACCTTCAACGTATTTGAAGAAGCCAAGCGATCCATGGAGAAAATTTTTTGCAAAGCGGCAAATACCTTGGACCACATCACATTGGCATATGAAGACCTAAGTAATGAACTGAACCCTACTCTTAATTTAGCTTATGATATTAACACTGCAGGTTCAGTCACTCTTGGGGAAGGGGAGTCACTTGTTCAAACCCCTTCTTCGCCAAAGGACCACAACCCAAATCTGGAGATAGATCCAGAAAAATCCAATAAACCGGGAGGAGTAACGTGGAATGGAGAACCCAAACAAGAATCACACCACAGCTGTGATAAAGGTAAGCATCTTTCTTCTCTAAACTGCGTAAATTCAATTGAGGATGATCACGATTCGTAGGTGCAGCTACAAGCAGCTCCTAACTTGGGGCAAACTACTGTCGTTGGACTATTACTGAACACAAGTGATGATGGAGATCCTATTGAGCACAAGAACTCCATCCCAAATTGTAGTCCAACATGAGACAAAGCTCAATCCAACTTAGGGACTTAAAAGCAAAGTGCTAACGGGAGATAACTTAAAAACTCAATTTCCCTTCACTACTCACTACTTTAAGGTACGGAACTTAACTTTTATGCTTTAATATTCAGATTAGGATCTCTGTTAGGTACCTTGATATGTTTATTTTTATTTCTCTAGGAATTTGAAGAGACCGTGAGTAGAATGCATGCTTAGGATGATTTTATTCAATTGAAAGTGATTACTGCATGTTTGTATTGATAGCCTTAAGTTAATAATCATGCTACATTGCGAGTTGGAGTGCCAAAACATGATTTTTAAGATTTTCGAGCCTACATCGCATGAGTTACAGGTCGCTATCAGCAACCACGTGCGAGGTGAATAACGCTTTAAATTCTTTAGCTTCAGAGGTGATCTCGCGCAAGTTGCAGAGCCATCTCAGCAACTTCGCGTGAGATAAACCTTAAAATTTAAAAAATTTTTCCCTCTAAGGCAAACCTTGCGCGAGTTAATAGTGTTGCGCGAGTTATTTTCGTATTCCACGGGTACCACACTTCCGGAGTGCGACCCTGGAATTATCAGAGATTCTGGCCACCATTTGTGTACTAAGGGCCAGGTTCGTACACCAGAGAGCCGCACCACCTCGGCTAGCCCGAGGGGACCTTGTTCTCACAACCAAGGTGTGGTTGAAGTTGATAGAGATGAGGGTGAGTCCAGCAGATAGGCCTGGAGCAGTCCCTTATTCCAGTGCACTCTTGATCTGGAAGCTCATGACAGGGGCAGAGATTTGTCTAGGAGACGAGATTAGGATGGCCATCAACGCCGTCAATTCCGACAGTTTTGGATTGGCCTCGATGATCACTGACATGACCATAACTGCTGGAGTTCCACACTATGTCAGTGAGGTCGTCCTAGTGAATCCTCGCCCATTCACACTCACCGACATAGCCCGTTTATATGAGGAGGCGCAACCACAGCAGGAGGCACCAACAACAGACACTGATGAGCTGATGGTCACTCCACCACCGACACCCTCCGCTCCATACAGTCCAGCAACACCACCTCCCGCCACCGAGCCGACAACATCCTCCACTCACATCCAAGAGTTGTTGACCATTGCTAGGGCACAAGAGGAGTTCCAGCACCAGCACCTCTACAATCAGGGTCAGTAGCTGACGAGGATTGTGCAACACCAGCAGGCTCTATTTGACTTCATCAGACCACCACCATCCGAACAGAGCACCTTTCCTCCACCTCCGCTAGCCCTCGAGACCTTTGAGGAGTTCTTTACCGCACAATGGGGTTTCCCACTAGCCGGCCCTTCTCATTAAGTAGAGTAGTCCATTTTCCTTCTTACGATGCCGAAGACGACATAGTTTTAAGTTGGGGTGGCTACTCATTCTATCCTTTTATTTTGCTATTTAATTTTATGTTTTCTTTTAGAATAGGTTCATACTAGAATAGGCTTTTATTTTTTTTTTCTTTTTATCATTTTTTTTGTTTTCTTAATCATACTAAAGCATCCACATTATTGTACTAAATCCTTATATATGCATGAGTGTTATTCTCTTGTTACCTTGAATCTTGATTTTGAAGAATGTTATTATCTATCCCTTGTGAGACCAAAGTCCCTATGCAAGATTGAGAAAGGTAATGTATGTTTGATGGCTTATGCTGTGGGAAGCCAATTATTGCACTTCAAATTTTGTTCCTAGTACTAATAATGTGCTTGTGTTTAAGAAAATAGGAAAGAGGTAAAACCTAATTAACCAAGTTGATCCTAAATAAGTTAAACCAAGTGAAACATAAATTAGAAAATGATTTAGGCTTTCCTTGGCAGCCACAAAAAGCTTTCTCGGCCAACCTTAAATTTTTAATTGAATGACCGTAGTCACCAACTTTGAGCCTAAGCAGATTTTTCATAAAAAGCAATTTATGAGCCAATTATTTCCATCTTTTTGATAAATCTTTTTGAAAAACCCATCATACTTCAGGCCGGAAAACCCAAGTTTATTATGGAAAACTCTCTTAGTTTGAAATGCATGTGTTCAACGGGGAAAAATCAAACCTCCAGAAAATCACAAAAAATCATAAAAGCAATAAAAAAGATCACCAGTTTGTGATCACAAAAAAAATTGGAAATTGCTGAAAAAGCCACTAGTTTGTGGCACCCAAAAAAAAATAAAGAGGTATTAGTATAATCCCCTGAAAATCAATAAAAAGCACAAAAATTAATTAAGTGCTAAGAGATTATCTAGATAACATCTTGGGGTCTATGGTTTTTCAAGCTGAAGATTGGTAATGAGCTTAAAATTGACTTGTCATCATACCCACACCTAAGCCGAACATTACAAGCTTTATAAAGCCCTATTGATTCTAGTTAATGTTAACTTGTGTGGAAGATAATGCAGGAAACACATGAGGTGAAGAAGGTAACACTAATTTCTGAAATCTGAATCCACTTAATCTCATTAGGAACTTGGAACAAATATCACACACACACGGATAACCACTGTCATAACCTGAAATGCATGCAGTACTAATTCTCTTGTGCAGTAAGATGAAGTAATTCAGGGATGAATTATAATGAAAAACTCGGTAACTTGATTTCTCATTCATCATAAGCAAGGACTGGTACAATTTACTACTAAGAATTATGAGCTCAAATGTTATTTGGGTTATGTTAAACATAATTACTGAAGTTTTAAAAATCCCTTTTGTTTGATGGCAAACAAAGTTCAAGTTGGGGGTGTTTGATAACTCGCAAAAGTGAGTTATTTCTATGCTCCTTTTATAATATAAATTGTCCTTTTCACACACTTAATCCATCCAAAATAACTCTAAATTGGTCTTAATTCACAATAATTCGCATTAGAGCTTGTTGATGGTGTATTAAGTGTTTCAAGGAGAAAAGTAGCTAAAAATAAGTGAAATTGTGCTCAAGAAAGCATCTTTCACGCGTTGGATCACAACTTGCGCGACTTGGAGCTCCAATAAAGAAGAAAAGCTCTCTAGGATCTCATCTCGCGTTCATCTCTTCTTATCTCGCGTGAAGACATTTTTCTTGAAGAGTAAGTTAACATTCTGGCACCTCTTGTCGCATTCACCTCACGTTCAACAACATCATCTTGCGCGAGGTGATGTACCTTCAAGAAGAAGTTAACTCTCTAGCACCTCATCTCGCACTCATCTCGCACATAGCTCATGTAAAAGACAAATCACAAGAAGGGGGGTTGAATTGTGATTTCTAAAAAAAAAATTTCTTTCGTCTGTACCTTTCGTCTGTGGGTTTCGCCTGTGAGTTCAAAGCTTGTTCAGACGAAACAGTGTTTATCTTGAAAGATTGATTTTAATATATAAACGTTAAAGTATATTTATCCCCGTTAGTTAACTAGCAGATAAAATAAATGCACAGATATTTTTATACTGGTTCGTCTATACGAGACTACGTCCAGTTACCCAGCAACCACTGAGTTTTCACTACAAACCGTGAAATGGTTTACAAGTATTCTTTGAACCCAGCCACTTCTGGCTATTACAGATATTCTTTGCTCCCAAATTCTCGGGCTAAACCAACAAGGTATTCTTTTGAACCCAAATTTCTCCACAAAGCTAATACAAAGGTATTCTTTGAAACACAGCCTCCTCAGGCTAAAATGCCACACAAGTGGACTTTGAAAGATGTTTTAAGAAAAATAAAGTTTTTCCTCTACACAGAGAGGTGTTTCCAATAACAGAGCTTGACAGTGAGCGAATTCTTAAAGATAACAGATAAGCGTATTCGCCAACTTGTTCTGGTCGTGGTGAAGTCCTTTTATAGGCATCTTCTTCAAATAGCCGTTAGACTCATTTGAATGCCGTTGAGAGTCGTTGGAGATCTTCTTGAGAACTTTCCAAAAAGGTTGTCAGTTGTTCTTGATTGATAGATGAGAGTTGCAGCGGATATCTCGGACTGAATTGCGTGCGCAGTTCCTTTTACTGACTTGTACAAAGATGTGACAAAAGGTAGAGACCTTTATGACTTTGGATGTGAAAGCGCAGATCCCCATACAGATCTTGGATTCTTCTCATGATGACTCCTTTAGATTTTAAATCTTGGCGCGAGACTTCAACTGAACTTCACTTTTGGATAGACGAAATGAGTCTTCAAACTTCTTTGTTTCGTCTCATCCTTTCGTCTTAAGCTTCACTCTTGGACAGACGAAGGTCTTCAACTTGAGTAGTCTTCTTTCGTCTGTGCCAGTATCGTCTGATGGCTTGGCTCTTAGACAGACGTAACACTTCAGATTTTGAAGGATCATGTTCCGTCTGTTACCTTTTTCGTCTTGTCAAGTCTTGATGACTTGTTTCGTCTGTTCTGTAATTAGTCAAAACTTAGGGACATTCTTGATCTAACATTTTCTTCCTTGATCATCTTGATCTAACATTCTCCCCCTTTTTGATGATTACAGACCATACCACGAAAATCTGCATAAGACATAGTTAGACAGAAACAACAGTTTAATGAGCCAGATTTACATCAAGACGATGTTTTCTGAATAATACCTCTTTATGATTTATTGTTACATCAATGTGATGTAATCAGAGTCGAATATTACAATGGTATTACAAAGCAGAAAACAATAAAGAATTACAATGTATATCTGAGCAAAAATAATTTTTACAATAATAATACAACAGTATAACTTCCTAGGACGATACTCCTTGTTCTTGTTTCTCCCCCTCAGACGAAGCTTTTCTTCCTTGCTCCCCCTCCGACTTTGCTTTGTACCATTCTTCTTTCCCTTGGGTTAGGCTCTCCCCCTTGGATTATGCTTTCTTTTCTCTCCCCCTTGGATTATGCTTTCTCTTCTCTCCCCCTTGGGCTGTGATCATCAAAACTCTGATCAAGAAGAAGGTTTTGGCTTTTTGTTCAGCAGGGTCATGACAACGTCTGTAAGCTGTTGCACTTGAGACGATAGAGAAGCGTGATTTTCTTCAAGTTCTCTGTTCTTTGCTTTCAAGTGCTCACAATCTTCTTCCAAAGCCTCATATTTGCGCTTCAGAGTCTTATACTCCTCAGCTTCTTCAATATCAGCTGCCTTGGGCATCTCCTCATCAGCCTCAACAACCTCCACCACATCATCAATTGGCACTTGTGGTGTTTGAGGCTCCTCCACAAAAGGTATAGTGTCATCAATGATGACTACTTTGGGTGATTCCTTCAGACGCATTGTGAAAAGAGGAAGATCAAGGTAAGCTGTGAAGTTCCGGTTCCATTGATAGGTATACCACTTGGTTGGAACGGATACTTCAAGAAGTGGTTGTTCTTGAGAATATACAAATGCAGCGCCAGGGAACACTTTGCCACATACAGAGGAGTCCTTCTCATCAAAGATGGTTCCAGAGCAATGTTTGGCAGTGGTTTCAGACGAATACTTCTTTTCCTTCCCCTTAGCCAAATATTTTACCAAGCATGGCCTCTTTCGATCTAAGACGATATAATATTTGGTTTCGTCTGTCACCAGAGAGGAAAACTGAGATCCAATCAAAAGAGGAAGATCTCTGTAGTTCTTCTCAGCTTGTCGCTCTATATGAAGAAAGGAAATGTTTCTTTCCTTAGCTTCTCTCCGATATGCTGTGGCCATCAATGCGAAAGGTATATTGTAATCTTCAGGAAGGGAGTGGGCAAAATCTTCAGGGTCTTCATACTCATTTAGGAGGATGGAGTAGCGAGGGCTGATCCCGGAGCAGTGGGGCCTCGTCCATGGGAGCACAATTCCTAGAGTGTGGCCTAAACCAACATACTCTGTTTGGTTGAGTGGAATTGTGAACTTGAAAGGATCATGGCTAGTTAGAGCGTCAAGATGCCAATGTGTGCAATCTTTTGGCTCATAGCGGTTGGATTCATCGTCTCCAAATCTACAGTGATGAAGAACTGGAGCATTCATTTCAATCTGAACCTTCCATCTTGGATTCTTTCTTTGTGGGATGTAAGGTTCATAGCCAAGTGCTGGTCCTTCAATCTCAGACGCAGCAAGATGATCCTTGTATTCTTTTATTTTCTCCAGTCCCTTGATATTTAGTGATGCAGTTTGTCCCAGGGCAGACGCTTCAACCAATTGCGTTGCTCCTCTGGTGAATAGACAAAATCTTCATTAAAATCTTCTGGCTTCAGGGACTTATTGTAAAGAATGGGGTTTTCAGATTTCTTCAGCTGGAATCCCTTCTTTCCTCTGTACTGATAAGGGTTCTTTAGCTCTATGTATGGTGTATTCTGTATGTACAAGTCTTCATCGTCTGCTAATGAAGCAGGCTCGACGATTCACTTCATTGAGGCTTCATCAAACTTCGCTCCAATGATCCAATCGCTTGATTGGTCTTTCAAGACAGTGCTCTCGACAAATCTTCTCATGACTAATTCGTTTAGGAACGAATAGTCCATCTTGTGCTTTGGGGGTAAGTCTTCTGGATTAATCACTTCAGCATGTGACCTTTCCCAAGAGGCAGAGACCTTTGAAACCTCAAGTTGATCTTCATCAGACGAAGAATCAACATCTTCAATCAGCACTAGGTCTTCAGACGGAATGTCCATCGTCTGTGGGTATGATGCCTCCTCAGACGCAGCAGGTAGCGTCTGTGCAAGGGATGCGTTCAGCGGAGACGCAACAATAGGGCTTGCCCTAAGTTCGTCTTGGAGTAAGTGTGAAGGAGAGACTTCCATTGTGGAGACTTCCTCACTCAGCATGGTTTCTAACTCCTCCGCAAGCTGGGCATTATCTTTTTGGATCTGAGTTGTCTCTTCACTGTTCATGCCCTCTGAGATTGCTTGAGCAGATGCTCCCTCAGATGATCCAATGCCTTGAACGCTCTTGAGAAAGATCCTTTCTCTCTCAGCTTGAAGCAAAATAGAGACTCTCTTGGCCTCTTTCAGCATTCTTTCTTCGTCTGTCTCACCAACTATAACAGACGCAAGCTTTTGCTTCATTTTCTCCTTGCCTTTAGCAGCTTTCTCAAGCGCAAGCTTCCTAGCTTTTGCTTTTTCTTCTGCGTCTTTGCTTTGTTTTTCTTCGTCTGTTAGTATCTTCACAGACGAAGCACCCTTAGACGATACCTTAACCCCTTCATCTTTACTAGGGGATATCGTCTGTCCACTTGACTTAGCACCAATGTGCTTGATTCTGATGGTCCTTTTCTTCTTCTTGAAAAGGAACTTCAGATATTATCACAGAAGGAGGAGGTTGAGGTTGGTTTGATGTTTGGGCTTGTGTTTGGGTTTGTGTTTCGGACGGTTTTTGGATTTGTGTTTTGGGTTCTGTTTGGGATGGTGTTTGAGGTTTAGCGCGCTTGATACGGGCTTTGTGTGGTTCTTTGGTGATGGGTGATAGTGGGGTGTCCTCATTTGGTGAACGAAGGAGAAAGCTTGTAGTGAGGTGCATCTTAGCAAAGGTGCTAGCCTTCACTTCTTTTCCCTCAGGGTGCCATGTGACTCCAGTGGCATCGAAACCCTAGTTGATGATGATGGTGGAGAAGAGAGTGGCGTAGGGGATGCTACTCTTCCTACGAATGTTCCGATTCTTCAACGCACTCACCCAGTGGTCGAGAATAATGTGAGGAAGACTAATTATTCCCTTCCTTAGGCAGTAATAAATGCAGAATTTGTCTCTGAAACTGACATTATCACGAGACCCTGTCCTTGGTGTGAAGATATTGAACAACAAGTTGTGGATGATTCGTGCTAAGGTACATAGATTTCCTGCTCTGAAATCTTTGGGGTCTTCAGATTTAGGAATCTTCCCGTAGATACATTTGTTGACATGCTCCTCATTCTCGTTCTTCATCCAGTTGGGGTTATAGAAGCGTCCTTCGGCCTTGCAATTTCCGGCCTCAGCGATGGTATCAACAGTGATGATGTATTCTTTGTTGTCAATAATGCCAACAATGCCATCATCAAACTCTCTGGCATCGCTCCAAAACTCGGCGTATGCCTCCATCAGCCATGGGCCTTTGGTCTTAGCAAAGCCCATCCACCTAGTGTGGTCAAACATCTTCACCACTCTGTTTGAAACTATCTCCAGAGTTTCCCTTGATATCCACTTGCTTGGCAAGAACAAATCTTGAGCGAAAAAGGTTGCTTCAGCGGTTTTGGTTCCCTTGGTGTTCTTGGCGGCCATTGTTGAGATATGAAAAGAGAGAATGAAAGCTTAGTGATTATTTAGGTTTCAAAGAATTCAAACAGTTTCAAATTGCAGTAAAGAGTAAAAGAGTTATGTTTCAAGAGTATTTATAAGTAAGGAATAAAAACTGTTGCAATTCATCAGACGAAACAGATTTTGAAATTCTCCCCTGATTTGATCCCACATCATTGCCTTTTCAATGATTGATTTGACCTCTGCAATTCACGACACGTGCTTATCATTGTCCTAGAATAGTGCAATAAATGACATACATTTATTGCTCTCTTTAATTTGTCCCTCGCACACTTGAGATAAACTTATTAAAAAGTAAAAGTTAAGTCTCTGTTGAATTTTACCACAATAACTATTCAACTTGATCGACGTAATGTTTCGTCTTAACACGAAGTAATGTACGACGAACTAAATGTACAGATCGAACAAATTCAATCAATAACTCGAATTTAAACAATTTTCAATCATTCAAAGAAATAATTCCAAGATTTTCTTTAATGAAATTGAATCGTGTTTCATCTAAAGCTTTTGTAAATATATCTGCCCATTGAAAATCAGTTTGAACAAACTGTATATCGAAAATACCTTTATGGACATAATCTCTTATGAAATGGAAACGAATTTCAATATGTTTAGCTTTTGAATGTTGAATAGGATTTTTGCTGAGATTGATTGCACTTGTGTTATCACAAAATACTGGTATATGATTTTCAAACCTGGAATAATCCTCAAGTTGATGTTTGATCCATAGTAGTTGTGAACAACACCCTGCCGCAGCAATGTATTCTGCTTCAGTTGTTGAGAGTGCAATGGAGTTTTGTTTCTTGCTTGACCAAGATATTAGTGATGATCCAAGAAATTGGCATCCACCACTTGTGCTTTTTCTCTCCACTTTATCTCCAGCATAATCAGCATCACAAAAGCCTCTTAAACTGAAATCACTATTTGATGTAAGTCTTCCATGGAAGACTCACGAATTTGCCCTATCTTCACTTCAACAAGCATGAACTTCACGGTTCTACTGGAGAATTGGCGGAAACGATTATCAAAGAAGAAGAAAGGTATAAAACGGAATAGATTTAGAAGATGAAGGCGCCATTCAAAAACAATAAGCCAAAGGGAGAATCGCCACAAGGACCATGGATCCTTGATAAGATTCGAGAATCGCCACAAGGAATAGTTTCCCTGATAAGATTCAAGGTTCACGAAGAAACCTTAGAGAGAATCCACTCTCAAAGAATTAGCACTTGCTAAATTCAATTTCATTAAAAATTCATCAAAAGATCCTTTACAATTCACAATGTTACGTATTTATACTAATTACAGTAGGGATAGCTTGTACTCCACTATTCCCGTTACAACCGAAACAAACAAAAGCCAAAAACTAAAGATGCAAGTGGTAATTATTCATTCGTCCTGACTAGGGTATCGTCATTGGTTCTTCGATTTAACTTCATTCGATGAAATTGGTCCGGACGAAAGGTTGCTTCATGGTATCGTCATCATCTACAAACGGAATCATTCATTCGGAAGGTGTCTTGACGAAGCATTCCAAGCATGAACGACGAACGCGTCCTCGGATGAAGCTTGATCCAGAATGCTGGACGAACAGATTATTCGGACGAAACGTACCCAACTTACGCTCCTATATTCACATGATACACGTCACCTCTCCCAAAACGAGGTTCCGATGTTTCGTCCTGTGGTTGGTTATGAGAGTCTCGTTGGTGGGTGACTTCGATTGTATCATCTGGCCCGTGAGTATAGTCCGTACATGCAGTATCGTCCTGTAATGGTCGAGTCTATCCATGGGTTTCATCTCAGTCCATGGTACCCATCTCTCCAATGAGTATTGTCTCCGTCCATGGGTATCGCCGCCCATCGTGATCGTCATCCATGGGTTTCGTCTCGTCCATTAGTATCGTCTAAGTCCATGGGTTTAAGTCATCCATCAATATCGTCTATCCATGGGTTTCGCTCCGTCCATCAATATCGTCTCGTCCATGGGTTTCGTCTCGTCTCCGTCTTTCAAGCATCGACGAAACGAACATTCATCGACGCAGCAGTTGCACCTTCGGCGTCGAAAACCTCATTTTCCATCACCCCTTAGCATATAAGCCTTTACTTTCTCGGCCTTGTTTGATGCTCAATTTATTAGAGAGTAATGTTGAACATCAGACGAAACGAACATTCATCAGACGCAAGAGTGCACCTTCAGCGTCAGACGAAACCTGTTTCCATCACCCCTTAGCATATAAGCCTTTACTTTCTCGGCCTTGTTTGATGCTCAATTTATTAGAGAGTAATGTTGAAGAGTTTGTTGAGCTTTTGGAGATGGTCCTCCATCAAACCCTCCTTCTTGTGGCCAACTTGTCCTCAAGTGGCCTTAGGTCCTTACCTACAATAAAATAATCCACCAGGATCAAAAATTAAACAAACTCTATCAAGTTTTATATTTAATATCAAAGTATATTTACAACTCATTTTATTAACACAATCATGAGAATATAGGAAAGCATGTAAATGATGTTTCTCGGCTTGTAGAATTTCCAAATGCTCCCTTGTTTCTCATTAAGGTGTGGTGATTTTTGTTCTCCAGGAATTGTGGAGATTTTTGATGTACCCTCCTTCTTAGATTTTTCCAATACCCTGAAATATTCATCCTTATGAAAACAATGGTTAATAGGTACAATCAAAATTTCTAGATTTCCATACTCAGGAATTGTCTGAGGCTTAAAGCCACAAGACTCTAGGCTATAATATGAAATTTCATCTTTATTAGAAATGACAGGATTAGTAAGTGATAAGGAAATTTCCTCAAAAGGTAATGCAAATTCTAAAGGTATTTCCTTTTCATGTTCATAATTATTCCAAGGCTCATTTGTACACAACTCTTGATTAGAAATCAAATAAAAAGGAAGTTTATAAAGATGGTCACATGCATCTTTAATTGAAGTATTAAGTTCATTCCTTCCAACTTCTTCACACAAGAGATGATCAATTTGCTCTTTGGAATCTTCTATTGGCACAACACCTACAACATCCTCAAAAAAAGAATCAAAATTGTCAAATGACGGGTTAGTAGAATCAAGTAAAGAATCATTTTTCTCTTTTATTTGTTTTTCCAGCAACTCTATTACCTTAATTTCTTTTTCTAGTAATTCTTTTTCTCTCAATTCCTTGATCATTCTCTCTTTCTCTCTTCTCCAATACGCATCAAAATTTCTTTCTTTTCTTTCCTTCTCTCTGCTTAGTTTCTTTTCTCGTCATACTCTTTCTTTTTAGCCTCATATTCAACTCTATGGCTCACTCTTTCACTTCCACTCCTTCTATGAACTTCGCTTTTCCTTTCATGCTCTTCTCTTTCCTTTCTCTCATGGTTTTCTCTCAAGGCTTTCTCTTTCCTCCTATAATGTTCACGGGTTCTACTAGCCTCCTCAAGGGTTCTCTTATCATGCTCCTTTCTCAACCTCCTTTCCTCCTTTTCTCTCCTTCTTTGGTCGAATCTCTCTTCCAAAGTTGTGTGAATCATAGTACTCATCAATCCCACCATCTTTCTTTCTTTAGATGAGAGATCATTCCATACACTAGGAGAAATTTCCATGACTGCACAAAGAAAGGTTAGATAACAAGTACAAGCATATAAAAGATCCTTGCCACTCTCTAAGTGTTTCACTCTAGTAGCACTCGTGTATCACACTTTTAAGACTCTTTCTCTAATGTTCTCTCTTGTCTTTTTCCACTCAATTCCCTACCAAAGTTTCTAATTGAACCTCTAATCAATTATAGAGAAATTTCCTTGTGAAAGAGGTACAATTCTCGGGTAAGCTCAAGAATTCCAAGGGAATAAAACTTCTAAGACAAAACCAAGATTCCAAAAGAGACAAGCAATAAAAGCTAAAATGAAGGAATAAGCTACTTGATATTCACTGTCGAATGACTATCAAAAGCTAGATTTATCCCCAATTAGATTTGTAATACAGAGGAATCAACCTAGGTCATCTCTCAGAAGACATACATCCATTCAATTCGGAATTAGTCACAATTAGGAGGGGGATTTTCATTGAACAATTCAACAAAACCAAATGAAATTGAGATTATGAAATCAAACGGAAAGCTACAGACGGAAGTAGAAAACGGAAACAGAACAAGAAATGTAAATTGAATCAATGACTTGAACCGAAAGATAAGAGCAGAAGAAGAAATGTGAACAATCGCGAAGAGAAGTTGAAATCGAAACGAGAACAGTGATACGTAAACCGCAGTAACGAATTAAACCAAAATTAAAAGCAGAGGATGAATAACGAACGACAACATGTAATGCAAACGAAACTATCACAAGTAAGAACTGAGTAACAACGCGTGAATGTAAATTGAACCAGAGGTCTATTGCAGAATTGAAGAAGAATCAAAATCGAGGAATTGAGTTCAACTGTTGCAATCGCTACAGTTGTGAGGAAGAATTAGTACATGAACATCGAAATCGAAGAAGTAAGCATGAGAAGAAGAGAGAACGAGAAAGAACGAAGTGAGAGAAGAGAGAATTGTGCGATCGCACAACTCAAACAAGAAGTCCCAAAACAGAATTATGAAAAGTGTAAAAAAAAAATTGTTATTTCGCGCCCAACAACCCTCTATATATAGCAGTAGAAATCGCGCCCTGTATTAAGTAGAAGCGCGCCCTGGCGCGTTTTGATCAGAGAAGAAAACAGAACAATGTAAGTAGTAGTTTGATCATTCGTCTGTTGTATCATCTGTATTGGTGTCGTCTATCTTTTGTATCGTCTGTCTTGGCTTGATGTGTCGTCTGTCTTTTGTATACGGACGGAAGCATTAATCCGGAGGTTCGACTAAACAAGTTCGAGACGGAACAAACCTCGGATGAAGCAAACACGAGACGAAACACTCATTCTTGGCGTTAGACGACACTCATCCATAAGATGGAACAAGCACAGACGGAACACTCAGATGAAGCAAGTACAGACGAAACTCTCCCTCTGGACGAGACTACTCCATCGGACGGAACAAGAGTTCGTGCGTCTTGATTCCTTCATTTGAATTTCCATAAGGCGTAAGACGCGCCCCTGAGTGCGTTTGTTCAACAAACTAACAGTTGCATAGTTGTATCGTCTGTCTTCATGTCGTCTGTATTTGGTGTCGTCTGTATCGGACTTGGTATCGTACATGTATTCAACTTGGTATCGTCATCGTAGCTCAACTTGGTATCGTCTGTCTTGTCTACAGACGAAGGCATCAATCTGAAGACTCAGACGAAACAAGTGCAGACGGAATAACTTCGAAGAAGCAAACTCAGACGAAGTGACTCCCTACGAAACAAGCGCAGACGAAGCAAATCTTAAGAGAATCACACACAGACGAAGCAGCCCCATAAGAGTCAAGCACAGACGAAGCAACTCTATAAAAAGCAAGTATAGACGATTCCTTCAGTTGAGCTTCCATAAGTCATGAGACGCGCCCCTGAGCGCGCCCTGGGCGCGCCCTGGCGCATTTTCACCGCAAGCAAGGCTGAATGCGTCAATGGAATGCGCCCTAGCGCGTTTGTGCCGCAAGGACTGCTCAACTTGGCTTGCTCTGATCTTGATTTGGGCTCTCATTCTTGCACTCAATCTCCTCCCTGCTCCTATCTCTTCTTCATTCCTCGTAGCTCCAGACGCAACTGCACCTAAATTGGCATAAAAACATAAGAACTTATGGAGATTTAACTATTATTTACTACTAGTACTAAAATATGCCTCTAACACAAATCTATGATAAACTACCAAAATATGACACACATAACAACTAATTGATCTGAAAACAAAGTAAAGAAAATGTATATAAAATGTATTATCACTACTCAAACGCAAGGAATGAAATGCGATGTGACAATGGCACAAACTGGACAGCAAAGAATTGGAGAATATGCTGGTTCAATCACTAACCAAGACAAGCAAATAGTCAAATACAAACTCAAATTTGGCAGTGATCACTTTGAGACCGGTTTTGAGCACATTAAAATTGCAAGCTATTAATGCACTAATTTGAAACCAATAAAATGAAGTAAGTGCAGTAATATATTGCTGGACAAGTATAAAATACAGCAGTTTCAATTATGCAAAAATTTGAGTCAAAACAAGCTAGTCACAAGTACACACTACTAGGCTTAATTTCCAAGCTACTAGTAATTTTACTAGGTGAATGAGTGTGCTATGTCTTAGCTCTAAGTCTAATTTGTCTTGCTCAAATTTTCTTAACACTTTGATAGCTTGTTGGACAGTATTTACAAGTCCACTAATTTTCACTTCAAGTACTCATAATTTCTGGTACTTTCAGAACTCTTTTTCTAGCTTTCTTTTGAATTTTCTCACTTGTTTTCTTCTTGTTTTTGATTTGTATCACTTGATTTCTTTTCTTTTCTTTTGTCTAAACTATCTGACAGAGATATATTTTGCCTAAACAAGCACTCCAAGCTCAATAATTACTAGTGCTAATGCTACTACAAGGTGTAATAGGGATTTAGACCTATAGTAAGCACTCTACTAGCATGTAATGATGTTGATTCCTCAATTTTGCATGCATGAACTTGAATGTACAGATTTATAGGCTCAAGTGCAGTACGAACAGAGGAAACAGGGCATACAATAATAGATAACTCACGGTACAAAATTTCACAAGAATTAGAAGCAAAATTGGTACTAGCACATGGAAACAATTCTTCTTGGACGAGTAATTCAAGGAATTGAAAAATTACTTAATTAACTCAAATTGATGAACAATTTAAGAACACATGATATATTTTCCAGTTTTCAAATCAAAACACAAGATGACACATAGATCTACAAGTTACACCGATTGAAACCTCTAAGACAACTCAAAGAACTCAATGATGAACAAGAACATGACTCAAAGAGCGAATAAAATTCAAAAGAAAATTCCGATCTAGAAATTTAAACTCACGATACGAAATTCTACTTGAAGAAGGAACAAGCTCGAATACCACTTGATGTAAGTCTTCCATGGAAGACTCACGAATTTGCCCTATCTTCACTTCAACAAGCATGAACTTCACGGTTCTCGGAGAATGGCGGAAACGATTATCAAAGAAGAAGAAAGGTATAAAACGGAATAGATTTAGAAGATGAAGGCGCCATTCAAAAACAATAAGCCAAAGGGAGAATCGCCACAAGGACCATGGATCCTTGATAAGATTCGAGAATCGCCACAAGGAATAGTTTCCCTGATAAGATTCAAGGTTCACGAAGAAACCTTAGAGAGAATCCACTCTCAAAGAATTAGCACTTGCTAAATTCAATTTCATTAAAAATTCATCAAAAGATCCTTTACAATTCACAATGTTACGTATTTATACTAATTACAGTAGGGATAGCTTGTACTCCACTTATTCCTCGTTTACAAAACCGAAAACAAACAAAAGCCAAAAACTAAAGATGCAAGTGGTAATTATTCATTCGTCGATAGGGTATCGTCTGTGGTTCTTCGGAAACTTCATTCGATGAAATTGGTCCTGGACGAAAGGTTGCTTCATGGTATCGTCATCCGTCCGCCGTTTACAAACGGAATCATTCATTCGTAGGTGTCTTCGACGAAGCATTCCAAGCATCAGACGAACGCGTCCTCAGATGAAGCTTCAGACCGAATGCTCAGACGGAACAGATTATTCAGACGAAACTGGTACCCAACTTACGCTCCTATATTCACATGATACACGTCACCTCTCCAAAAACGAGGTTCCGATGTTTCGTCTGTGGTTGGTTGCGAGAGTCTCGTTGGTGGGTGACTTCGGTTGTATCATCTCGTACGTGAGTATAGTTTGTACACGTGATCGCCGTGCATCATGGTCGAGTCTATCCATGGGTTTCATCATCCCGTGGTACCCATCTCTCCAATGAGTATTGTCTGTCCATGGGTATCGTCACCCATCATATCGTCATGTCCATGGGTTTCGTCCGTCCCATTAGTATCGTCATGGCCCATGGGTTTCGCCTCGTCCATCAATATCGCTCTATCCATGAGTTTAAATGTCCATCAATATCGTTCTCCATGGGTTTCGTCTGTCTCCATCTTGTTTTCAAGATCGAAACGAACATTCATCGACGCAAAGTGCACCTTCGCCGCGTCGAGGCGAAACTTGTTTCCATCACCCCTTAGCATATAAGCCTTTACTTTCTCGGCCTTGTTTGATGCTCAATTTATTAGAGAGTAATGTTGAAGAGTTTGTTGAGCTTTTGGAGATGGTCCTCCATCACTATTTCTCTTATAAAATAGAGAGAGATTAGTTGTTCCAACAAGATATCTAAGAATTCTCTTTACATCTTGTAAATGATATTCTTTGGGATCAGATTGAAAAACGTGCACGAGAGACACGAGGCAAACATAGTGTCGGGTCACTCCGCTTAAATAAAGGAGTGAGCCAATCATACCTCGTATATCGTCTGAATAACGGACTTACGACTCATCCTTGTTAAGATTTGCTCCAGGCACCGAATGCATTGGGGTCTTCATAAGGCTTGAGTTCTCCATCTTGAACTTCTTGATAAGTTCCTTAGTGTATTTTGTTGATGGATGTAGATTCCTTCTTTCGTCATTGATTTGAAGTCCTAGGAAGAACTTCAATTCTCCCATCATACTCATTTCAAACTCGTCCTGCATTAGCTTTGAAAAATCCTTGCAAATAGAGTTGTTAGTAGCTCCAAAGACTATATCGTCTACACAAAATCTGACTATAATAAAGTCCTTTGAAACGCTTTTCTTGAAGAGAGTTGTATCAACCTTTCCTCTTGAAAAACCATTTTTAAGAAGGAAAGTTCTCGAGTCTTCATACCAAGCTCGAGGAGCTTGTTTAAGACCATACAATGCTTTCTTGAGTTTGAAAACATGATCCTGGTGAGACAAACTTTCAAAGCCAGGTGGTTGTTTTACATATACTTCTCTTCAATAAAAACCGTTTAAAAAAGACACTTTTTACATCCATTTGATATAGAACGATATTCTTGTGAGCAAAAAAGCAAGTAATATTCTAATAGCTTCTAATCTAGCTACGAGGTGCAAAAGGTTTTCGTAAAATCAATACCTTCTTGTTGATTGTACCCTTGTGCTACTAACCTTGTTTTGTTTCTTACCACTTTTCCAACTTCATCAAGCTTGTTTCAACACCCATCTGTTCCGATGATGCTTTTGTTCTTTGGTCTTTCAACAAGAGTCCATACATCATTTCTTGTGAACTGATTGAGTTCTTCTTCCATAGCCAAAATCCAATCGTTGTCTTGAAGAACATCTTCAATGTTATTTGGCTCCAAAGTTGATACAAGAGCATAGCTTGAAATATACTTCACTTTAGATCTTGTTTGAACACCTTGAGATCTATCTCCAATGATGAGATCTTCTCGTATGGTTTGATGCAAACTTCCATGTTTTTGCGAGGGCTTGATCTCCCTGTTGATGAGTATCAGACGAAGAGGGTTCGTCTGTGCATCTATCGTCTGTCCTTGTATCGTCTGACCCTTGTATCATCTGTCTTGAATTTTGACCAGAAGGGTTAATCTGCAAATCATCAAACAAATTTTCCAGGTCTGATATTTCTTTATCAGCCTTTGAGTTATCTTGGAACTTTACATGGATCGATTCTTCTACAACTTGCGTCTTAGAGTTAAAAACTCTATAGGCCTTAGATGTATTTGAATATCCAAGAAAGATTCCTTTAACCACCTTTGAATCAAACTTTCCAAGTTGATCTTTGGTGTTAAGAATAAAGCATTCACATCCAAAAGGATGGAAGTAAGAAATGTTGGTCTTCTTCCTTTCCATAATTCATATGAGTCTTATTCAAGATTGGTCTTATCAATATTCTGTTTTGAATATAACAGAAGTGTTGATCGCTACATACAAATAATATTTCTAGAGAGCTTTCATGCAACAAAGTTCTAGCCATTTCTTGTAAAGTACGATTTTTCCTTTCCACAACTCCATTTTGTTTAGGAGTCCTTGGAGACGAAAAATTGTGAAATATACCATTTTCAAAACAAAAGGCTTTAAACTCAGAATTTTCAAATTCTGTTCCATGATCACTCCTTACAGACGCAATACATATTCCTTTTTCTTTTTGAACACATTTGCAGAATATTTCAAAGACTTTGAATGACTCATGTTTATGAGCTAGGAAGTATACCCATGTAAATCTAGTATAGTCATCTACAATGACAAATCCATATCTCTTCCTCCAAGACTTTCATGATCCAGTGGGTCCAAAGAGATCAATATGTAATTATTCTAATGGTCTTGTCGTGGAAACAACATTTTTAGATTTGAAAGAAGCTTTGAGTTGTTTCCCATGTCGACAAGATTCACACGACGATTGGTTTTCCAAGATATTTTTGGCAAACCTTTTACGAGATCTTTCTTAGAAATTTTTGAAATATACTTGAGACTTAAATGTCCAAGCTTTTTATGCCAAATATCTCGTTCATCGTCTTGAAATCAAACATGTTACATTCTCGATCACTTAGGTCGAAAAGGCAAACCTCATAAAGGTTGTTCTTTCTTTTCCCAATAAAAAGAATGGATTTATCTTTGTTCTTCACTATACACTCATCAGAGTTAAAAGCTACTTCATATCCACTATCACAAAATTGACTTATGCTAAGTAGATTGAAGTTAAGACCTTTAACGTATGATACGTTCTGGATAAGGGTATTGGGTGTCTTACCAACAGTCCCAATGCCAAGAATTTTACCTTTACGAACCGTATGAGACAGACCCTTTACTTGGTCCGAGGTCTTGGAACATAGACAAGTCTCCCCGTCATGTGTCGTGAGCATCCACTTGTCCAGGTACCGGCTTGAAGTCTTGTCTCTTCCCATTGAAGATATCTCAACAGAACAATAAGTGACTTTGGTACCCAAACCTTTTTGTGTCCTTTCTTGTTAGTTACAAAAGGCTTCTTTTTGTTTTGAGCCTTTTGTAGATGTTAGGAACCTTGTTGTAATTCCTCTTCTTTTTATCGACGATAAAACGAGTTTATTTTTCCTTTCGTCTGTCTTCTTAACATAACCAAGTCCACTTTTATCATTTGGTGATCTCCCATATTTTAAAATGTTTTCAAAGAATGGAGGATCCTTTGTAAACTTGGTTAAGTCATTGAGTATGGACTCATTTTCTTTCTTTAATCTTTTCGATTTCAAGAATGAAAATGTCCTTTTCGACTTCACGAAACATCACTTGATATTTTCTTGTCTAGAAACTCAATTTCGATTTCAAAACTGCATTCTCTTCCAAAGCTTGTCTTAGCTTGGTTTTGCAAGTTTTGTATTGCTTTGAGCAATAAAATGAGAGTTAGCTAGAAGAGTATCATATGATATTTCTTCGATTCGACTCGGACTCGAAAGAAGAGGATGAAGAAGTTTCATTGTAATTTACCTCTGTTGAGACATGATCTCCAATGACCATGAGGCATATATTTGTTGTTTTTCTTCTTCGAGGATTCCTCCAGCTTTCCTTGTCAAGGTCTTCCCATGTCGGTAAGCTCTTCTTTCCTTTATCTCTTCTAGAGCTCCCTCTTTTTCAACTGGGACATTCGATCTCATGTGTCCGGCTTTACTGCACTCATAACACACATCTCTGTGTTATCTTCTTTGGTTGATGACTTTTCAGGAGAGCTTTTTTCCTTTTTCTTGAAGAAGCGTTGGCCTCTTCCCTTCTTCATCATCATTCTTTTGAATCGTCGGCCATGAGAGAGACTTCGTCTTCGATGAACCATCGAGATGATTCGATTCGGTTGAATCGGCCTTTAAGATCTTTGCTTTCTTTTTCTTGTCCTTTTGACGATTCTTCTTTAGGAATGTTTTTAACGGATGGAAGCGCTATAGGTTCTTGGACCTTGATCTTATCTCTTTTTACACAAGAGTACCTCATGTACTCATAAGGCTCTGTTAACTCATCAAGAGTTAATGTCTTCATGTCACGCCCAATCGAAATAGCGTTGGACATAGCTTCCCATGGAGGAGGAAGACTGTCTAATATCTTCATGTTGTTCTGGGCCTTTGTGAAGGTGATGCCAAGAGCAGTGAGTCCATTCAATATTGTTTGGAATCTTCCAAACATCATATCAATGGATTCTTCTTTCTTCATAGAGAACATTTCATATTCTCTTTGAAGAGTAGCAAACTTTCCTCATTCGACATCTTCGTGCCTTCATATGAGATCTTAAGAGCATCCCATAGTTCTTTGCGTTTTGTAGGCACAAAATCTGTTGTACTCAGTTCTGGAAAGAGCACACATGAGAGCATATCTTGCTTTGTTGTTCAACTCCATCATTGAGTATTCTTCATTTCCCTATTCTCCTTCAGGTTTGACAATAGGGATATCTCCTTTGGTAATGATATTCCACAGCCTGTACTGTGTGGATTTGATGTACACCTCCATGCGATCTGCCCAGTAGGGGTAATCATCTCTAGAGAACGCTGGATATTTGTTCATGGAGGCTCCTCCGGATAAGAATGATGGTCCTTGTGAGTCCATGCTGGATCTTTTCCTCTAGCAGCTGTTAAGCGCTCAACCCTTAGAGGCTGAGCCTGATACCAAACTGTAAAAGACAAATCACAAGAAGGGGGGTTGAATTGTGATTTCTAAAAAAAAAATTTCTTTCGTCTGTACCTTTCGTCTGTGGGTTTTGTTTGTGAGTTCAAAGCTTGTTCAGACGAAACAGTGTTTATCTTGAAAGATTGATTTTAATATATAAACGTTAAAGTATATTTATTCTCGTTAGTTAACTAGCAGATAAAATAAATGCACAAATATTTTTATACTGGTTCGTCTATACGAGACTACGTCCAGTTACCCAACAACCACTGAGTTTTCACTACAAACCGTGAAATGGTTTACAAGTATTCTTTGAACCCAGCCACTTCTGGCTATTACAGATATTCTTTGCTCCCAGCCTTCTCAGGCTAAACCAACAAGGTATTCTTTAAACCCAGCCTCCACAGGCTAATACAAAGGTATTCTTTGAAACACAGCCTCCTCAGGCTAAAATGCCACACAAGTGGACTTTGAAAGATGTTTTAAGAAAAACAAAGTTTTTCCTCTACGCAGAGAGCTGTTTCCAATAACAGAGCTTGACATTGAGCGAATTCTTAAAGATAGCAGATAAGCGTATTCGCCAACTTGTTCTGGTCGTGGTGAACTCCTTTCATAGGCATCTTCTTCAAATAGCCATTAGACTCATTTGAATGCCGTTGAGAGTCGTTGGAGATCTTCTTGAGAACTTTCCAAAAAGGTTGTCAGTTGTCCTTGATTGATAGATGAGAGTTGCAGCGGATATCTCGGACTAAATTGTGTGCGCAGTTCCATTTACTGACTTGTACAGAGATGTGACAAAAGGTAGAGACCTTTTTGACTTTGGATGTGAAAGCGCAGATCCCCATACAGATCTTGGATTCTTCTCATGATGACTCCTTTAGATTTTAAATCTTGGCGCGAGACTTCAACTGAACTTCACTTTTGGATAGACGAAATGAGTCTTCAAACTTCTTTGTTTCGTCTCATCCTTTCGTCTTAAGCTTCACTCTTGGACAGACGAAGGTCTTCAACTTGAGTAGTCTTCTTTCGTCTGTGCCAGTATCATCAAATGGCTTGGCTCTTGGACAGACGTAACACTTCAGATTTTGAAGGATCATGTTCCGTCTGTTGCCTGTTTCGTCTTGTCAAGTCTTGATGGCTTGTTTCGTCTGTTCTGTAATTAGTCAAAACTTAGGGACATTCTTGATCTAACATTTTCTTCCTTGATCATCTTGATCTAACAGCTCATTCATCTCACGCGAAGGCATTTGGAGTATAACACAAGGTTCCTCTCTGGAACATGAACTCGCGTGAGCTGTATATTGCTTCGGGCGAGGTAGACTCGCACCAGGCCCAAGTCCATTTCAAGAAACTATAAATAAACCTCATTCAACAAAATTTCATTATTCAGTCCTTAGATAATTTTTAAAACCTAGTTCTTAGAATCCCGACGGCTAAACCTAGACGGCAGCTGCTCTTCGGTTGAGATACTCTTCCAATTCATAGACGACAACAGAATTCAACCACGAGGAAGAAAACTCTAGACCTCATTATGTATTCTCTTTCCATTATTTGTGTTGTTTCTTTTACCACTATGAACTAACTCCCTCTTTGATTGGGAGAACGATGTAACCCTAATTATTCCCTTTTTATGATTCTTGATGTTATTCAGTATATGTTTGAGTGTTTTATTCTTTGTTCTTAATGTTATTTGTTAAACTGAAAAGTTGATAAATTGATAAGGTAATGGGGATTGCACTTAATCATAATTGGACTCATGAACAAAACTCTTTAAGTAATTTGATGTTAAGTTAAGAGGTTGAATTAATCCAGGTAGACATAGGAGACGTGAGTGATTCTGAAAGAAGCGATCTGAAAGAAGCGATCATAGGAGCGAACATCTAATCCGACCATGACTATATGTGAATAATTTAAAGGGAAATTATAAAAGGGGGATTAGTGATAAAATCGAGATCCCAATCATCTTCTTTCTTGAATTTAACTCAATCTAAATTTGTGTTATGCTCTTATAAATATATTTTATTTAATAAATTTATAATTGTTGATTTTGATAGAAAAATATAATTATTATTATTCAATGTTAATTATATTATATTATATATAATAATAATATATTACATTTATTTGTATTTTTTATAATATATATATACATACAAGGGCGGAGCCAGGATTTAAGCATGGGAGGGGCAAATTTTTTTTAAATTTGTTTTTCATTTTCATTTTAAGTTTTTAATATTTTTTTTCATTTTTTTGGGTATATTTTCATTCCCATTTGGTCACCTTTTCTAATAATGGGTTCAAAAATAAAATTAGTTTATTATAAGAAACATAATATTCTTTTAAAAATAAATTTGTTATTATATTTTAACTTTCTTTAAATCATAAATAACCTTAAATATACAGTTGAGAAGGAATTAAATACTTATCCTATTAAAAAGAAGATTAAATTTAAAATTTATTATTATTATTAAAATTTGATTATTATTATTATTATTATTAAAACTTTATTACTATTTATTATTAAAAAAATTAATATATTATTATTAAAACTTCTTTATTATTATTAATATTATTATTATTATTATTATATATAAGAGGTTCTGGCTAGACTACATTTCAAATTATGTTTAACAATTTATTCAGGCATTGATATGTAAACATTAATTGTTGAATTCACCCTAACTTTTCTTATATCTCTCATTTTCATGTTAATGCTTTGCATATACTACATATGAATTAAACATATCAAGTTGTTGGTGTAACATCCCAAAAATTTAAATATAGTTTAAGAGAGGTTTTTTGTAACATTCAAGAAATTTAAAAATAATTAAAAAATTATGAATTTTTGAAATTACTGTAGCAAATCACTGTAGCTGCCGACATCACTGTAGCAACCGCCATTACTGTAGCAAACCGCCATACTGTAGCTGCCGACAAGCATCGTAGCCGATCAAATTACCGTAGTTGCCCGAAATTACTGTAGCCGCCCGAAATTACTCGAAGACCGCCTTAGGAAGGTTATAAATAGGGCTTAGAGGTTTCAAATGAAGATACAACCCAAAGAATACTCCTACATTCTCTCAAACTATCTTCTCTACAAAAAACCTTTCTATACTTTCTCCACCTTAGGAAGAAATCTCTCTAACCAAGGAAGGAGCACCTAAGAAGATAGGAAGCTAGGAGAAACCAGTAAGGGGACCTTTCCCTATCCTTCTTTTCTATCCTTTGTTTTGTTGATACTTTCATTATCTTTCTTTAGTTTCTTACAGTAAGGGGACCTTTCCTTATCCTTCTTTTCTATCCTTTGTTTTGTTGGTACTTTCATTTTCTTTCTTTAGTTTCTTGCAGTAAGGGGATCTTTCCTTATCCTCTTCTTCTATTCTTTGATTCTCTTACTACTTTCACTCTCTTTCTTTAGTTGTTACATTATCTTTCTTTGAATCCTTGATGTTTCTTTTCTTCATCTTTCTTACACTCCTTTTAATTCTTTAAGTTGGTATTTTCTTTATCCTTTGAATAATTAATTTGAAGTTGTTTTCCTTCTTTGATCAAACTTCTTTAAATACTAACATACTAAAAAGTATATGTCATAAACATATATTGATGATAGTACTATGGTTGTTTGATGACTGGTTTTGTGCTTGATATGAAATTACTTGGTGAATTGGATGTAAGTAAGTAGTGAAATGCATGATTGCATTGAAATGAGGATGGACTTGAATTGTTTAATGACCGATTGGAAATGCTTAGTGGAGAGGCAACATTCTAAGATTGCTTAGTGAATGGGCAATACTTAGAATGAAGTGAGATAAAGATGACCTGGTGGAAAGGTCAATATCTGAAATATAATGAAGGTCATTATACAATTCAAGGTCTTAGAACATGTTGCATTGATGACTGGATAGTAGTAGACCAAGTCCGTAAGTCACAGATTCCCGTCTGAGTGAGTGGAATGCCGTGGACTGGGGGGTTCTCTTGGTGGGGAAATTGCCCTACTCATGATGATCACATGTTGCGGGGGAGGTCCTGCCGGACACTGAGGGAACTCGACAAATTACGGAGTGTCTACCTCTGGTGGGTCTGATTGAGTGTGAGAATCGATGCCCTGTGCTATTTTCAGTGGAGTGCGCCACATTGCATTTCGAGTGAAGAGTGAAAATGCATGGTGAAGGTGCATGCATCATGTAGGCTTAGGAGCATACATTAGTAATGGTGTGTTTGATTAAATGGAATTCATGCCTAAATCATTGATTGTGATTGATGGTTTGTTTAATTTGGTTGTTGATTGCCTTACTATGAGATTGATATTTTGATGGTCATGGATATGTATGGAAGTATGATTCTAAAAGTGATAATTTCGATGAAATTTCTAAATTTATAAAAGAAAAGGTTTTCCTTGAACTATAATCAATTTTTTTATAATTATGGTTAAGGAAAACTCACCCTTGCACTTTGTGTTTTTAACACCTGTGATGATCTCGAACAACGTTCGGGGGAGCATATTTGCAGGGTTAAGAAGTTGTCACTGGTTGTTGCTACTATCTTGTGTGAAGGTGTTTGCTATGTTTTGCGTGTAGAAGTGTTGGGTAGATGTTCTAAGGTAGTAGAAAGGTAGTTATGTAAAATAATAAAAGGACAAAGTTATGAAATCTATTTGTAATGAACTTTAAATCTTATGTAATGAAAGTGTTGTTTCCTAAATCTCTCTTTTATTTATTACATCATTAACAATCTTAAATTACTAATTAAAAATAAGATAAGTAAGTAAATAAGAGGGGATGTTACAAGGGGGTGTTACAGTTGGTATACAAAACTATATTTGTTTCATGTTTGACAATAAAGATGTCAAGTGGAGGTCATGGTTCGAGGGGTAGAAGTAGCAGTAGTAGAGGTCGTGGTGGAGGTCCATCAATAACCAGACCATCTACTGCTTCCCCAGATGTTGAAGATTTTCCTCGGTTAAGTGAGCAACACAGTACACAATTTCTACATGAAGATTTCACAACTGTTGGGGATGCCCCCAAACCTGGGGAAATAGATCCATCAGATGGCAAGATGTGGATCTATCCTGATCAACACACGTAAGAATTAATTATTTTCAATAGTTATTTTTACATATTTTACAAATGAAATTGTTTGGATGAAAAATTAATACCTATAACTTTTCAAAAACAGTTATACGGATTACAAGTGTTATTCGATCAAAATATGATAGACCAATTTATAATTGGAGCACAACTTGATGGAGAACTGTTAGATCAAGATGATTAACATCTCTAAAGTTTTGATTATTACAAGACAGACGAAACATTTATAGACGGAACATCAACAAGCAAGGTCAGACGCAACGAGCACAGACGGAAGATGACTCCTCAAAGTTGAAGTCATTCGTTTGTCTTAAGTCAAGTCATCAGACGATAGGCTAAGACAAAAACTCTTAAGACTGAAGAAGTTCATCGTCTGCCAAAGAAGTGAAGCAAAGCATGAGTCAGTCGCGCCAAGATTTCAAATCTTAAGAAGTACTCATTAGAAGCATCCAAGATTAGTATGGGGATTCACGCTTACATATGCAACTCGAAAAGGTCCTCACCTTTTTGTCAAAGTCTCTGTACAAGTCAGAAAAAGTACTGTGCACGCTATCTAAATCCGCTGCACACGCCATCAATCATTTAAGTACTCTCTAACACCTTTTTGGACTTCGCTTGGAAAACGCTCAACGACTTTCTTCTGTGTCTAACGGATATTTGAAGATTTTGCCTATTTAAAGACTTCACTTCTTCAAATTTCGGTTGGCAAACACGCTTCAATATTCTATCTAACTATGAATTCGCTCTCTGTTATTTCTGCTCTTCATTGTAAAACCCTCTCTGCGAAGAGGAAACTTTCTTTTTAAAGAACTCTTTCAAATCCACTTGTGTGGTGTTTTAGCCTGAAGAGGTTGGTTGTTCAAAGAATACCCTTGTTGTTTAGCCTGCGAAGGCTGTGTTAAAAAAATATCTTGTTATAGCCAAAAGTGGTTGAGCGCAAATAATACTTGTAACCCTTTCACGGTTTGTAGTTAAAACTCAGTTGTTACTAGGTAACTGGACGTAGTCTTGTATAGACGAACCAATATAAAAATACTTGTGTATTTGTTTTATTAAGTGTTTGACTAACGAGGATAATCAAACTATAACGTCTGTTCATTAAAATCAACCTTTGAAGATTAACATTGTTTCGTCTGAACACATTTAAACCCACAGACGAAAGGAATATTTTTTTAAGTAACATAATTCAACCCCCCCTTCTAGTGTTCTATCTTTTACAATTTGGTATCAGAGCTCAGCCTCTAAGGGTTGAGCGCTTTACAGCTGCTAGAAGAAAAGATCCAGAATGGAGTCAGAAGGACCTTCGTTCTTGTTTAGAGGGTCATCCATGAACAAGCCACTGACATTCTCTGGTGATGACTATCCCTACTGGGCTGATCGGATGGAGATGTACATCAAATCCACCTAGTACAGACTGTGGATCATCATAACTCAAGGAAATATCCCTATTGTCAAACCCAAGGTTGAATGGGGAAATGAAGAATACTCGCTTATGGAACTCAACAACAAAGCCAGATATCCCATCATGTGTGCATTATCAAGGACAGAATACAACAGATTCTATGCCTACAAAACCGCTAAAGAGCTTTGGGATGCCCTCAAGATTTCTTATGAAGGAACTGAGGATGTGCGTATGAGGAAAGTTGCTACTCTTCAAAGAGAATATGAGATGTTCTCAATGAAGAAAGGAGAATCCATTGACATGATGTTTGGAAGATTCCAAATAATATTGAATGGACTCACTACGCTGGACATTACATTCACCAAGGCCCAGAACAACATGAAGATATTGGACAATCTTCCTCCTCCATGGGAAGCTATGTCTACTGCCATCTCAGTTGGGCATGATATGAAGATATTAACTCTTGTTGAGTTAATAGGCCTTGAGAGTACATGAGGTACTTCTGTGTAAGAGAGACAATATCAAAGTTCAAGAGCCCATAGCTCTTCTGACTGTCAACACCATGCCGAAGGAGGAAACTCCTAAGAGGGAAAGAAAAAAGAAGCACAAAGTTTTGAAAGCTGACACCACTGAGTCTGATTCGTCTGACGGATCGTCTGATGATCTCATGGCCAGACGCTTTAAGAAGATGATGATGATAAAGGGGAGAGGTCAACGCTTCTTCAAGAAGAAGGAAACGAAGCTCACTGAAAAACCTTCAAACAAGGAGGAGAGCTCAGAAGTCATCTGCTACGAATGCAGAAAACCTGGACACATGATATCAGAGTGTCCAAGATTGAAGAGAAGATGGAATCCTCGCAGAGACAAAGGTAAGAAAAGTATAGTGACTTGGGAAGACCTTGATAGCGAAAGTTCAGAGGAATCCACTGAAGAAGAAGAAACTGTAAATATTTGTCTCATGGCTGGAGACACTATCTCATCAGAGGTAATTGAATCTGAAACTTCTTCATCCTCTTCATCTGAGTCTAAGTCAGAATCAGAAGAAATTTAATACGATACACTTTTGGCTAACTCGCATTTTATTGCTGAGCAATACAAAGTATGCAAAGCCAAGTTGAAACAAACTTTGGAAGAAAATGCTACTTTGAGAACTGAAAATGAGTTGCTGCAAAAGGAAGTATTAGATGAAAAATCACCTGAGTCTGAAAAAGATATTTTTATTTCTGAAATTGAAAGATTGAAGAAAGAAAATGAATCCTTACTCAAAGACTTAACAAAGTTCACTAAGGGATCCTTAATGCTAGAAAATATTTTAAAATATGGGAGGTCTCCGTCTGATCATGGATGCTAGAGTGGACTTGGTTATGTTGAAGAGTCAGACAAAAAGAAAATCAAATTTGTTCCGTCTGCTCATGAGAAGAAGAACAAAAATTACAATAAGGTTCCAAACAATTATAGAAAAGATAAAAGAACCTTAAACAAAAAGAAATCTTCTTCCACTAACAAAGGAGGACCCAAAAAGATTTGGGTACCAAAGTCACTTATTATTCCTGTTGCAGACATCCTTAATAGGAAGAGAGAGGACTTCAAGCTGGTACCTGGACAGTGGGTGCTCACGACACATGACGGGAGACCTGTCTATGTTCCAAGATCTCAGACCAAGTAAAGGGTCTGTATCATATGGTTCAGGAAAAGGTAAAATCCTAGGTATTGGGACTGTTGGTAAGACACCTGATCCTCTTATCCAACATGTGTCTTATGTTAAAGGTCTCAACTTCAATCTGCTTAGCATAAGTCAATTTTGTGACAGTGGATATGAAGTAGCTTTTAACTCCGATGAATGTATAGTAAAAAACAAGGACAAATCCATTCTGTTTGTTGGGAAAAGAAGGAATAATCTCTATGAGGTTTGTCTTTCTAACCTTAGTGATCAGAATGTGACATGTTTGATTTCAGCAGATGATGAACGAGATATTTGGCACAAAAAGCTTGGATATTTAAGTCTCAAGTATATTTCGAAAATTTCTAAAAAGGATCTTGTGAAAGGTTTGCCAAAAATATCTTGGAAATCCAATCGTCTGTGCGAATCTTGTCAGCATGTGAAACAACTCAAAGCTTCTTTTAAATCAAAAAAATGTTGTTTCCACGACAAGACCACTAAAACTGTTACATATTGATCTCTTTGGACCTACTCAGACTGAAAGTCTTGGAGGAAAGAGATATGGATTTGTAATTGTGGATGACTATACTAAATTCACATGGGTATACTTCCTAGCACATAAACATGAGTCATTCAGTGTCTTTGAAATATTCTGTAAACGTGTTCAAAAAGAAAAAGGAATATGTATTGCGTCTGTTAGGAGCGATCATGGAATAGAATTTGAAAATTCTGAGTTCAATGCCTTCTATTTTGAAAATGGTGTTTTCCATAATTTTTCGTCTCCAAGAACTCCTCAACAAAATGGAGTTGTGGAAAGGAAAAATCGTACCTTACAAGAAATGGCTAGAACTTTGTTGCATGAAAGCTCTTTTCCAAAATATTATTGGGCAGAAACAATTAATACTTCATGTTATATTCAAAACAGAATATTAATAAGATCAATATTGAATAAGACTCCATATGAACTATGGAAAGGAAGAAGACCCAACATTTCTTACTTCCATCCTTTTGGATGTGAATGTTTCATCTTAAACACTAAGGATCAACTTGGCAAGTTTGATTTAAAAGTAGTGAAGGGATTCTTACTTGGATATTCCAATACGTCTAAGGCCTATAGAGTATTTAACTCTAAGACGCAAGTTGTAGAGGATTCAATTCATGTAAAATTCCAAGATAACTCAAAGGATGATGAGGAAATATCAGACCTAGAAAATTTATTTGATAATTTGTAGATCAACCCATCTGGTCAAAGCCCAAGTTCAAATGGTCAACCTGGATCAGATGCAAGAACTGACATAAGGGCAGACGATAAAAGTACAAACGAACCTTCTTCGTTTGATGCTCACCAACATGATGATCAAGCTCCTATAAGAACGTGGAAGTTTGTCTCAAACCACACAGAAGATCTTATCATTGGAGATAGACATCAAGGTGTTCAAACAAGATCAAGACTTAAAGAATCGTCTGGCTATGCTCTCGTGTCAAATATAGAGCCCAAGAACATTGAGGAAACTCTACAAGATAATGACTGGATTTTAGCTATGGAAGAAGATCTAAACCAGTTTACCAGAAATGATGTTTGGACTTTGGTAGAAAGACCAAGAAGCAAAAGCATTATTGGAATGAGATGGGTGTTCAGAAATAAACTTGATGAAGATGGGAAAGTAGTAAGAAACAAAGCGAGGTTAGTAGCTCAAGGCTATAACCAACAGGAAGGTATAGATTTCACTGAAACTTTCGCTCCTGTAGCTAGATTAGAAGCCATTAGAATTCTACTTACTTTTGTTGCTCATAAAAATATCATCCTATATCAAATGGACGTAAAAAGCGCTTTTCTAAATGGTTTTATTGAAGAGGAAGTATATGTAAAACAACCTCCTGGATTTGAGAATTCATCTCAACCAGATCATGTTTTCAAGCTGAAGAAAACACTATATGGTCTTAAACAAGTTCCTCGAGCTTGGTATGATAGACTAAGTTCTTTTCTTCTTCAAAATGGTTTTTCAAGAGGAAAGGTTGATACTACACTCTTCAAGAAAAGAGTTTCAAAAGACTTTATTATTGTCCAAATATATGTAGATGATATAGTCTTTGGAGAAACTAACGAATCCTTGTGCAAGGATTTCTCTAAGTTGATGCAGGATGAGTTCAAGATGAGCATGATGGTAGAGTTGAAGTTTTTCCTAGGACTTCAAATTAAGCAGACGAAACAAGGCATATACATTCATCAACAGAAGTATACTAAGGAACTTCTAAAGAAATTCAAAATGGAAAATGCCAAACCAATGAAAACTCTCATGCATTCGTCTGGAGCCAGTCTCAACAAAGACGAATCAGGTAAGACCGTTGATCAGACGGTATACAAAGGTATGATTGGATCTCTTCTCTATCTCACTGCTAGTAGACCTGACATTATGTTTAGTGTATGTCTATGTGCACGTTTTCAATATGATCCTAGAGAATTACATCTACAAGCTGTTAAACGCATTTTAAGATATTTTATTGGAACCACTAATCTCTCTCTGTTTTATAAGAAAAGTAGTGATTTCAATCTAAGTGGTTATTGTGATGCTGATTATGCTGGAGATAAAGTGGAGAGGAAAAGCACAAGTGGTGGATGTCAATTTCTTGGCTCATCACTAATCTCTTGGTCAAGCAAGAAGCAAAACTCCACTGCACTTTCAACCACTGAAGCAGAATATATTGCTGCAGTTGGGTGTTGCTCACAACTACTTTGGGTAAAACATCAACTTGAGGATTAGTCCAGGTTTGAAATCCAAATACCAGTTTTTTGTGATAATACAAGTGCAATTAATCTCAACAAAAATCCTATTCAACATTCAAAAACCAAACATATTGAAATCAAATTTTATTTTATAAGAGATTATGTTCAAAAAGGTATTTTCGATATACAGTTTGTTCAAACTGATTTTCAATGGAAAGATATCTTTACAAAAGCTTTAGACGAAACTCGCTTTAATTTCATTAAAGAAAATTTGGGAATTGTTTCTTTAATTGATTAAGTTTTTCCGTCTGAGCATTTCATTTCGTCTGTACAAATTAAATGCCTTCATTGTGATATTTCACTCTCGTGTTAAGACGAAACAATGCGTCTGATCAAGTTGAATCAGTCTGAGAAAATTCAACAGCGCAAGGTTATTATTTAATTAATTTAAAGTTAAGCGTGCAGGGACAACTTAAAGGCAGCATTAAATGTGTCTGTCATTTATTGCACTATTCTAGGACAATGAAGAGCACGCGCTGTGAATTGCAGAAGTCAAATCAATCATTAAAAGGGCAACGATGGGGCCACGTCAAATCAGAGACGGTTTCAACTTCTTTCGTCTGATGAATTATAACAGTTTTTGTCTTTGACTATAAATACTCTCAAAGTTTACTCTTTTACTCCTTATGACATTCTCACTATCTCTAAGTATTTTATTCATACACTTTCTCTCTCTTTTCAAAATTAGAACAATGGCCGCCAAGAACATCAAAGCAACCGAAGCAACCTTCTTTGCGCAAGATCTCTTCTTGCCTAGCAAGTGGGTCTCAAGGACCACCATTGAAGGCATCTCCGATAGGGTATCAAAGATGTTAATACACAATGGCTGGATGGACTTCGCTGAGATGAGAGGCCCATGGTTGATGGAGGCCTACGCAGAGTTCTGGAGTGACGCGAAGGAGTTTGATGATGGTATTATGGGTACCATTGACAACAAGGAGTATATTATCACAATAGACTCCATTGCTGAAGCTGGAAGTTGCAAAGCTGAAGGGCGCTTCTATAGTGCTGACTGGATGAGGTTAGAGTCTTAGGAGCATGTCGATAAGATACTCTATGGAAAGGCTCGTGACCCCGAAGATCCCAAGTTTCTGAGATCTAAGAATCTCTATCCCACAGGCAGAGTCATCCACAACCTTCTCTACAACATCTTCACTCCCAAAATAGGTTCACGAGACAATGTGAGTACTCGTGATAGATTCTGCATCTACTACTGTCTGAGGAAAGCAAGCTTGAGTCTTCCACACATTATTCTTAACCATTGGATAAATGCGTTAAAGAATAGGAACATTCGTAGGAAGAGCAGTATTCCCTACGCCACTCTCTTCTCCAAAATCATTTTAAACCAAGGTTTTGATGCCATTGGTGTCGTATGGCATGATGAAGGAAAGAAGGTCAAAGGAAGCACCTTTGCCAAGATGCATCTGAACCCTAGCTTTCTTCATTATAATAGGAGTGAAGATGAAGTTCCTCTTTCTCCTATCACCAAAGATCCTCCTCACAGAGCCCGCATCAAACGCGCCAAAACCCAAACACAAGCCCAAACACAAACTCAAACACCTATCCCTCTTCCACCTGTGATCGTATCTGAAGTCCCTTTCGAGGATGTTCAAAAAGAGCCTCTTAGAAAGAAAAAGAGGACTATCATAATAAAACACGTTGCTTCTAAGACGCAGGAGAAGGAGATATCCTCCGATGAAGATGAAGGGGTTAAGAAAACATCTAAGGGTGTAACGTCTGTAAAGATCCTTATAGACGAAGAAAAGCAGAAAAAAAAAACAACTGAAGAGAAAGTAAGAGCTAGAGAGATTGCTCTTCAAAAGGCTGCCAAAGGCAAAGAGAAAATGAAGCAGAAGCTTATGTCTGTGATTGTTGGAGAAACAGACGAAGCAAGGTAACTAAAAGAGGCTAAGAGGGTCTCTATCTTGGCTTCAAGTGAAAGAGAAAGAATATTTCTTGAAAGCGTTAAGGGATTGGATCGTCTGAAGCTGCGTCTGCACCAGCAACTTCAGAGGGCATGAATAGTGAAGAAACTGCCCAGATCCAGAAGGACAATGCTCAGTTAGCAGAGGAATTGGAGACTATGCTTAATGAAGAAGCTCCAACTATGGAGGGTTCTGCACCAACACTCCAAGACGAACATAGGATAACTATATCGGATCCTATTGTTGCGTCTTCTCTCAACGCCGCTCTTGATCAGACGATACCTGCTGCGTCCGAAGAAACATCCTATCTACAGACGATGGAGATTCCGTCTGAGGTAATAATCATTGGAGATGCATGTTCTTCGTCTGATGAAGAATATGTTATAAAGAAGATGGATGCACAATGGGTGAGATCTCACGCTGAGGTTATAAATCTATAAGATCTTTCACCCAAGCATAAGACTGACTATTCGTTCCTTAACGAATTAGTCATGAGGAGATTTGTAGAGAGTTCTTGTGCTGAAAGACCAGTCAAGCCTGACTGGATTCTTGGGGATGAGCTTGTAGATATCTCCAATAAGGGTGAATCGTCTAAGTCTGCTAAAAATGGTTACTTAGCAGACGATGAAGACTGCTTTGTAAAGGACACTCCCTATATTGAGTTGAAGAACCCTTATCAGTACAAAGGTAAAAAGGGATTCCAACTTAGGAGATTTGTCAACCCAATCATCTATCACAAACCCCTGATGTCAGTGGACTTCAAAGAAGATCTCATCTATACCCCTGAAGAGCAACGCGAATGGCTGAAGCGTCTGCCTTGGGAAAAACTGGCCTCTTTAGACATCAAGGGTTTAGAAGAAATAAACAAGTACAAGGATCATCTAGCTGAGTCGGTGATTGAAGGACCAGCTCTTGGCTATGAACCCCACATTCCCTTTAGAGAAAATATCAAGTGGAAGGTTCAGCTTGAACCCGATGCCCCTGCATTTCACCATTGCAGATATGGAGATCCCAGCTCCACCATCTATGAGCTAAAAGAATGTTGTCATTGGCATATGGACGTCATTGATCGCCATGATCATGTACCCTTCACAATTCCAATGAACCAAACAGAGTATGTAGGTCTAGGACATACTCTTGGAATTGTTCTTCCTTGGACAAGACCACATTGTTCAGGAATTTGTCCCCACTACTCTGTCCTCCTAAATGAATATGAAGACTCCGAAGAGTTTGCTTATGCGCTTCTTGAAGATTACAACACAACATTCAGGCTGATGGCGAATGCTTATAGAAGGGAAGAAAAGCTAGATTGGCTTCCTTCTATCACATTGAAAGGCGAGCAAAGAAGGTGTCAAGATATTGTCCCTTCATGATGGGATCTCAATTCTCTTCTCTCATCTCAAATGTAACCAAGTTCTTTGTTGTCTTAGACCGAAAATGACCTTGCTTGGTCAAGTTTTTGGCTAAAGGGAAAGAGAAGAAGACTCTGTCTGTCCCCAGAACCTTCAAGTTTGTAAGACACATTCCCAAGAGACTTCCGTTTGCTTCATACTCACACCTCAAATCCATTCAAGCCAAAGCCTCAAGGCCTATCAATCCCAACATTCAAAGGTTGATAGAAGATCATGAAGCCACTTCTGTCTTTTGCTCTGGAACTTCATTTGATGAAGATTCTACAATCTGTGGCAAGGTGTATCCTGGAGAAGCTTTCGCTTATACACATCCGTCTGAGGAACATCCAGATCTTGAGCTCTCTGTTCCCAACAGAGTGTTCACTTGGCAATGGAAGAGAGACTACACTGCATATCTCTCACTTCCATTTTTTACTCTGCGACTGTTGAGGACTCCAACTGTGTTCATTGAAGATGATGAATATGTTCCCATTGTTGAAGAGCCTCAATCGCCTCTTGTGGAGAATGATGATATCGTGGAGGTTACTGTTGTTAAGGGTGAAGTCGTGAACACTGATGAGTATCACACTTTGAAGCGTAAATATGATGCATTGGAGGAGAATTGTGAGCATCTGAAGAAGAAGAAGAACAAAGAGCTTGAGGACAATCAAGCCTCTCTCACATCTGAGATGCAGCAGCTGAGGGAGATCGTCATGGGACTTGTCAAACAGAAGCCTAAATCTCCTTTTTGAAGAAGCTTTTGATGATTCTCAGCTCAAGGGGAAGTATATCTTAGAAGGAAGGAAAAGGTGGTGTTAAGCTAAGGGGGAGTTTTCGTCTGAGGGGGAGTTAGCAAATTTTGTTTTTGCTCTGTTTTAATTTATTCTTTATTAATTTGTATAGTTTTATACATGTATTTTAAGAGCATTTGTTTTCTGTATACCTTGTAACACTGTACATGGTTTACATCACATTGATGTAACAATTCTTATAAAGAGGTATTGTTTCAGAAAACATCGTCTTGATGTAAATCTGACTTGTGCTTAAAATTGTTTTTAGCTAACTCTGTCTTGTGCAGATGTCGTCTTGAGAAAGTTATCATTATGGTCTGTAATCATCAAAAAGGGGGAGATTGTTAGATAAGATGATTAACATCTCTAAAGTTTTGATTATTACAAGACAGACAGAACATCAACAAGTAAGGTCAGACGCAACGAGCACAGACGGAAGATGACTCCTCAAAGTTGAAGTCATTCGTTTGTCTCAAGTCAAGTCATCAGACGATAGGCTAAGACGAAAACTCTTAAGACTGAAGAAGTTCATTGTCTGCCAAAGAAGTGAAGTAAAGCATGAGTCACTCGCGCCAAGATTTCAAATCTTAAGAAGTACTCATTAGAAGCATCCAAGATCAGTATGGGGATTCGCGCTTATATATGCAACTCGAAAATGTCCTCACTTTTTTGTCAATGTCTCTGTACAAGTTAGAAAAAGTACTACGCACGCTATCTAAATCCGCTGCACACACCATCAATCACTCAAGTACTCTCTGACACCTTTTTGGACTTCGCTTGGAAAACGCTCAACGGCTTTCTTCTGTGTCTAACGGATATCTGAAGATTTTGCCTATTTAAAGACTTCGCTTCTTCAAAAATCAGTTGGCGAACACGCTTTAATATTCTATCTAACTGTGAATTCGCTCTGTTATTTCCGCTCTTCATTGTAAAACCCTCTCTGCGAAGAGGAAACTTTCTTTTTAAAGAACTCTTTCAAATCCACTTGTGTGGTGTTTTAGCCTGAGTAGGCTGGTTGTTCAAAGAATATCGTGTTATAGCCAGAAGGGCTGGGTGCAAATAATACTTGTAACCCATTCACGATTTGTAGTGAAAACTCAGTTGTTACTGGGTAACTGGACGTAGTCTTGTATAGACGAACCAGTATAAAAATACTTGTGTATTTGTTTTATTAAGTGTTTAACTAACGGGGATAATCAAACTATAACGTTTGTTCATTAAAATTAACCTTTGAAGATTAACATTGTTTCGTCTGAACACATTTAAACCCACAGACGAAGGGAATATTTTTTTAAGTAACACAATTTAAGCCCCCTTCTTGTGTTCTATCTTTTACAAAGACCATCCATGGAAAGAGCCTTACTAGAAGATAGACAAGAAGCATGGTGGAGAGGGAGCTCTTAAAGATTGAAAGAAACCCTTGAAGACATGCCTAGATAGAAAAGTCTTGTAATCTTTTAGATATAGCTCTTTTGTATTTCCTTTTCTTGGTTGAGGCACCTTTATTAGAGAGAAATTAAGAAAAGAAGCTTAGAGTGAAGAGAAAAGGAAATGAACCTTAAACCTACTTTAATCCTTTCGGATCCAAGAAGGTAGGGTTTAGGGTATTGGGCTTCATGACCTACTCACACCTAAACCCAAGGGTTCAAGGCCCATTTCCTATTCTCCACTTAGAAGACTTCCTCCTAATTCCTCATCTATAAAAGGAGACTCAATCCTACCTCATGTAAACTTTGTTTTTGATGGAATGAAACAAGCATAAGTGCTTTTACCTTAAGAGAAAGTCTCTTAGAAAGGTTCCAGAGTCTTATCAAAGTTCTAACACTTTATGGCGATTCTTCATTTGGGACTTATTGGTTCTCCATGACATCCATCATCTTTAATCTCCTCCATCTTTTTCAATTTCTTTCTTCTCTATTATTTTACTAACCTTGGTTCTAATCTTGTTTCTAATTGTCTTTGGCTTTGAGAATAAGTGGAGACTTCTTGGAGTATGAAGATCGGGAAAACCTATGAAGCCTAGAGTTGAGCTTGTAACAAGTGGTATCAAGAACCTACTCTTGTTCAAAGAAAAATATCTACCTTGGGTTAGAAATTTTTTTTCTTTTACATTGATCTTGCATTATTGTTTTTCATAATTCTTACGTTGGTTCATGCATTTTCCTTTACTTTGTCATCAAATCTTTTTCTCCTTGGTATTGTGTGTCATAACCGTGACATTGGATTTTTTCTACATAGCATGCATCTTGAAGTTTTCCTATAAATAAACCATCTTAGACATTTTAATTCATAGTTTTCTTTAGCACATTTTTGCCTACACAAACCGTGACACACTTGGCACCAATAGCCTTGGGTTTCTTGCTACTTTTTCTTCTTTTTGGATCACTTGTTGCTGCCACCTAGAGAGACTCTTGGAGAGGAATTGATAAACACCAAGTTTCTTGGATAATTGCTGTACAAGTTCGGCTGCATGAACAAGAAACCTTGCTGTCCACGCATGAGTCTTGGAAAGATTTTGATGATCATCATCGTTTTTGAAGTTTCAAGTACCTATACACATTACCTTGTGAATCTTGTAAGAATTCTTGCTTAAATCTTAGCCTAAATACAAGTCTCATATCTGCAACTAGCCTAAAAGAAACCGCTGCACTTTTGAATTTGCATGCCTTATTCTTGTTCACCTTGCTGCACACACTTCTTGATCAAATCTAGCTGCATATTTTTGTTCTTTTTTTTTTCTTTTTCCCTGCACTTCACGCATGTTTTCTGCTGCACATGGATCCAGCCCTTGCATTGTAAGCTTGCTGCATCTTTGTTCTTTGTCTTGCTGCTGCATGGTGAATTCTACTGCATAATAAAATTCTCATTCCTGCACCTTGAATCCGCATGCCATATTCATTATTCTCATTGCTGCACATTGGATCTTGCAATTGTTCTTTCATTATTCTTGCTGTCAAGTTCAATTCTGCATCCTTTTCTACTGCACTTGAATATTGCTTGCTGTTTCACCAACCAATTCTGCTACTGCCATACAAATCTTGGCCAATCGTGCATGAATTCTGTAGCCACATCATAAAAACAAAATTCGGCTACATAGGTAAATTCAAATTCTGAAAAATCTTTCTTTTGCATTCTGCTGTTATCACCTTCGATTGAACTTGCTTTGCATCAATTTTTAAAATTCTGCTGCATCAATTCGCTGCATGTGTGACCATTTCGCTGCATGCATCTTGAACCAATTTACTGCAATTTTTTTTTTCTGCTGACACCACTGCATTTTCTATTAAAATTGCTGTCACGGTTCTCTTCTTTTTCTGTATTTTTGGTGAAATTTGTTTTATTGCTGCTGCATATGAGATTCTGTTGCATGCCATATCATTGTCACCTGTTGCACTTGTCTTGGACTGCTGTTTGACATCACACTCTGCATGAATTCTTGTTACTACATCATATTATGAATTCAGCTGCATATTAGAATTTCAATTCTGCATTTTTCCTTCTACTGCATGCTGTCACCTGCCTTCTTGTTCATTCTTGCTGCTGCATATGAGAATCCACTGCATGCGTTCTGTTTTGGTCCAACCGTTCTGTTCTTCTTGCTGAAATCTTTTAGATTTTACAAGCATCCTTGCTCTTGCACTTGGCACATGAAGTTTTCTCTGCTGTCCTGAATTCCCTTGCATAATTCTAGTTTCTTTTTTTTCTGATGCATGGTCATGTATGATTCTGCTACAATATCACATGTTGAACGTTTGGATTGATTGAATAGCCTGCTGCATTTCCTATTGAAACCACTGCTGTTACGTTTTTACTCTGCTGCATATGCAAGCATGCTGTAAACATCACTCACAATTTCATGTTCTTGCTGGATTTTTCATTTTTCTGCAAATTCTGCTGCTGCTGTCATATTGCCTCAAACGACAAGCTGTTTGCTGCATTTTGTTGGTTTCGGTTTCAATAATTAAGTAGCTTGCTGCATGTGAATTGATTACACACTGTTACTGCACATATCCTAGTTAGTTTTAGTTCACTTCATTGCTGTTTTGGACCCTTGTGCAAACCAAATCTGCTGCTGTTTTTACTGCATAATTGTGTGAATTGCTGCAACTTTCTGCACCATCAATTACAGCACTTGGTTATCTTAATACATGTGACTTACTGCTGTTTCTATCACATGTGAATCTGCTGCATAATCCCATTTTTGCTGCTACAATTGATTACATAAAATTCTTGCTGTTTTGGGAAAAGAACATTAAACTAGGCAATACATTCTAGGATCACTTAAGTTCAAATGTGCATACATGTTATAAACTTCCAAGTGAATTTGTGAATTGTTTTGGACCGAATTACTTGCTGCATTTCCGGCATTCTTCTTGATAATAAGTGCAGGTTTTGTTCTCCAAGTGAACCAAAAGAGAGGCTACAAAGGAATTAAGAAGGAGGGAGACTAAAGCATAAAAACTACACTTTGGAATAACTTTGGAATAACCTCAGTTTGCAAATTCTGGACTATTGGACAGGTTCAGAACTTTGGAAACAAAGTAGGAATCAAGTGTGCAAAGGAAGGAACAAGGAGGCTATAACATCTCTACTTGCATACAAGAGTTTTTAGCCTTGGAATTGCTTCTTTCTAGCACATAGTTGCTTGTAATTTTCTTTTATTCTTTGTAATTGGACTTTGAACATTTCATCCGGTTTGCTTGCTGCACCAAAGTGAAATCACGCCATAGATATCAATTTCAAAAGGACATTAACTTGCTCAAGGTTTCGGGTTCGAGCAAAGCGACTAGGATCTCTTAATTCTTCCATATTTGCCTATTACATGCTTGTATGCTTTAGCTTTAATAGGTTGCTATACTTCACCTTAGGTTGCTTATCCATAATTGCTTTCTATTATATCTCTTAGTAGCTTAAATTCTAGCTTGCTATTATCTCTTTTTTTCCTTGCAAACTAATCTCTCTTTGAGTTATGCTGAGTTTTTCTTTCTTAGTTATATCATGGACAGCCCACCTAGCATTGGTGATGACCTGTCTCCTAAAGCCAAGAGGATGTTGGATCTAGTACAACACATGATCACACATAGCTTGGATGAGTATGATAAAAGGAGAGAAGGAGAAAGAAGAGCTAAGGAAGGAAATAATAAGACTCATGGGAGGGCATATATAGAAAGAGAAAAGAAAGAAGGTTGCTAGAAGAAAATGAAAGGAATTATGACGAGTATTGGAGAAGGAAAAAAGATAAATGAAAAAAAGAATTGAGAGCCAAAGAAATTAAAGAATTGGAGTTGATGGAAAAACAAATGAGGGAGAAAAGTGATTCCCTACTTGGTCATACTAACCCTTCATTTGATTTTTTTTTATTCTTATTTGGAAAATATTTTAGGTATGGTTCCAAAAAATGACTACCAAGAAGAAATTGAAAATCGCTTGTGTAAAGATGTAGAAGGAAGGACACTTGAAGACCTATGTGAAGTTTCTTGTGACCAACGTTACAAACAACCTATTGTCTTGGTGCCTAGTGAAGAGTTGTTCCTAATGGAGCCTTGGAACAAACAATGTGAAGAGAAGGACGTACCTCTAGAACTTGAACTACCTTTTGAAAAAAATTTCTTATCAATTACTACTTTTACTTTTAACAAGAATGATATTCCATATGTTGGACTTGAAGCTGAAGAAGTCGTCTCTTGTTTTTAGTTTTGATCTACTTGTAATCTTGATTTTAATGATAGATTGTAAATAGGAGCTTAATTGTATTGATTGCTTTAGAATAGACTTTGAGTGTGGTTTTTATTCAATCTCACTTCACAGAGAAGTTGAATCTACTCTGAGAATCAAGCTAGAGCAGTTTGGGAACCCTATTTTGTTTTGAAAAGTTGAAAACTGTTGTTTAAAATGTTCTTAAGCTGAAGTAATCGATTACCATATATCAGTAATCGACTACCAACAGGTTGAGAAAACAGGGAAGCCCAAAACACTCTGGAGTAATCGATTACCACATCCTAGTAATCGATTATTTCGTGCTTGAGATAACAGAGAAGGCAAAATCTCTCTGGAGTAATCGATTACCACATTCTAGTAATCGATTATCACATCAGAATTCATCTCAAAAAGTCTTTGAACTGCTTTAAATTGAAACCTCTTTGATTTGATTTTCAACAAGAGAGATCTTTGAGTTTTTTCAAGAAGAAAGGAAGAGCGAAAAACTGTTTTTACAAAGAACACAAGTTCTAAGAATTCTCTTCAAGATTTTAAAAAGATTTTCTCTAGAGATGAAGAGTGTGTGAAGGATTGAATACATTGGTTATAATATTGATCAGATCATACACAACAGGTGTAATCTTTACTGATCTTTATCTTGTTTTTGTATTTCGTTTTTGGTTAAAAACTCTTAAGAGAAAGTTGTTCTCTAGAAGAAGAGTTAAGGAATTTGAGAGAGGTGCTCTCAAAGGTGATTCTTGAAGGATTCAAGAATTAGAAAGATATGTTCTTAGGAGAAGAACATATGTTTTGTTTATTTTGATTTTGTTTGTGTTTGTGCAGTGTGTTTGTATTAGACACAAGGAATCATTATAGTGGAAAAACCGATCGCAACAGTTGTTGGGTTGGGACTGGACGTAGGCCGAATGTCGAACCAGGATAAATCTCTGTCCAAACTTTCTCTCTACCTTATCTCTTATCTTTCTCTGTATTTCTCGCTTTACAATTTCCTTCTATGTCCACTGCTAAATCTCTGAACTGTTATTTGTAACTCAGATAAAATTGAATCGGGAAAGAAAGTGAGAAAAGATAAAATTGAACGTAGGGAACTAGAATCTATTCACCCTCTAGATTCAACATAGGGACCAACATTATACCATACACTAGAATACTATGGCATTGAGCCTTGGAAAATCCTATGGCATATAAGTGGCACCACAGCTCTTCATATACTAGCACCATGATGACGAACAAGAGGTAGATGGTGTATTATGGCCCCAAAGTAAGGTTTCCACTCAACCTATAATAATTTAACATATTAATTAACATATTGATTATTAATATTTACCTTGTCATTAGATAAAATATCTAACTTGTGTTGAATGTGCTCAACACTATGATCATAAGGAATAGTACGAATCACCAATAAACATCTACAAAATGGGACACAATAAAATTAAACATTTAACAAAATAAAATAATTTGTTAAATTAATTTAAATAAATCAAATACTAGTAACTGATCGGAGTACGTGACGCTGTAGGTGCTATGACGTGTGACACGATGATCATAAACCTTTGCCATGCCCACAACTGTATCAACACGTCATACCACCCATACCAAGCATCTCTTGGTTAGTGACATTGCATAGCTCTCTGTACAAGTTCCCCAAAACAGCACTGCCCCACGAATAATTTAAAATTAACAATGTACTTAAACAAAAATTTATCTTTAATAAATCTCAACTCACTAGCAACTATAATAATTAAAATTATCTAAATTACTAACACAGTAAATTAAGGCTAACTACAAAAATTATGTACTACCTAAATTTAATTTTTCTAAATAAAATCTAACTAACTAACAATTACAATAATTAAAATTAACTTATTTATTAACAACGTAAATTAAATATAATTAAAAAAATAAACTATATACTTAAAATTAATTTTTATAAATATATAATTATCTAACTAACAATTATAATAATTAAAATTAACTTTTTTACTAACAACTTAAATTAAAGCTAACTAAAATAAATTAACTAAGTTTCTAAAGTTTTTTTTTCTAAATATATTATTAACTGACTAACTAACAATTAAAATAATCAAAATTAACTTATTTACTAACAACGTAAGTTAAATCTAACTAACAAAATAAACTACATACTTAAAATTAATTTTTCTAAATATGTTATTAACTAACTAACTTCAATTCAAGCGAACTAAAATAAATCAACTAAGTTTCTAAAATTAATTTGTCTAGATAACTAATAAACTAACTAACTAACAATTGTCATACTTAAAATTAACTAAGTTATAACAATTACAAATAAATTATACAATTTAAAATATTAATAATAACATGTAATATATTAAATAAAATATAAAAAATAAAAAACTTTAAATACCTTCATGTGCCTAATCTTGCAAACATAATAAAATCCTGCTTCTGGAAGAAATTCAAATATAACATAGGAATATTTGTCTCTCCCACATATAAAAGAATTGATCCGACGTAATTTTAACTTTCTAGTTTCCCCTCATTCCACACATGCTGCGAAATGTGGGATTTTTGAAGCCACAATACATTTTCCTCAATAGGACCACACTCTATTCTCTTACCGGTTGAAGATGAGGAAGCCATTTTTTTTTATAGAAGACAAGAAACAACACAAAAATAAGACAAGAGGAATAAACTAAAGACTGAATGGAGACAAGATGGAGGCAAGCAAATACGAAAGAGGCAGTGAAGAAGTAAAAAAATAATTTTCACTTCGTCCACTCCTTATATAATGGTCCCGGGGAGGGAATATTTGAAACTGAAGTTGACATTTGCAGTTCAACTCCACCAGGGCCAATTAAATTTGGCCATGTGTTAACTCCCCAGCTGAAGACGAATTTTGCGGTTCAACTCCACCAAGGCCAATAAGATTTTACAACGTGTAACCTCCCTGCTGAAGGCTAAATTTTAAGTTCAACTTCACCTTGGACCAATCAAATTTTGCCACGTGTCTCTCCCCCTGTTGAAACAAATTTTGAAGCTCGACTTCTCTTTGCCCAATTAGAACTTGTCACATGTCAGCACGAGATTGAAGACGAACTTCCAGATTTGACTTCTACTATGTTATTATGCAACCTCTATAAATTAGCCACCTCTCTACCCCACGACAATTCCCTTGAACATATGTCATTACTATGTGAAGACGAAAAAATTAATTCATGTCCCTTATAAAATAAAATCGAGGAATATTTTTGTCTTAAAACTTATTCTACCTAGGAAATAAGTTTCTGAAATTGCCTCGGTAGGACTTTTACTCAAAATTTGAATTATTAAGATTTATTAGTTGTGAGATGTGTTATAAGATATTGAAAATATAATTATATATTTTTTAATATAATATAATCTATCTTAAAATATGATGATGTTATGATGAAGTTAATTTTAATTTTTAGTGCGTATTCTTAAAAGATATTATCAATTATGATGATATGAAAAATAATAAATAAAAAAAATTAATAAATTATATTATTCTCAATAATATAAACTTTTGAAGATCAAAACAAAAGAATTATTTTTTTTATGAAAAAAGAGAAATTATTAGTTCTAGAAAAAGTTATTCTAAATAAAAAAAATAGAATTAACATATATTATCACATAAATATATAAATAGATCATATATATTTATTATCTATCTTTTATATAATATTAATATTTTTTTAAGAAAAAAATGAAACCTCTAAAATCTTACAAAGTACAAGTGTCATGTATGATTAAGTTCATTGTACACTTTATGTCACATCAACCATTGGAAGATGGGTTTCTTAATAAAAAAAATAAAAAAATGCAAGAGGGAGTGATGGATAGGCGTCCAGGATGGAGATGCAGAAACAACAGTGTTAGAAGAATCACTAAGAATGATGGTATGAAAAATAACATTAAATGGGTTACTCTAGTCAAAATTTTAAAATATTTTCTTGATTGACGCAAGAATTTCTAAGATAAAATATATACTCATTATAATATCAATTATTATAAATATAAAGTACATAATTGTTTATTTTAATCCTAAGTTAAGTAGATTTTTTTATTTTAATTCTTGAAAAATATTTTAAAATATCTGATATTAAATTTTGAGTGATTTTAAAGCTTACCGGAACTATTAAAAATACGCGTGACTTGAGATGTGAATTATCATATTATATATTTAACTATATATTTATCTTATTTGATTTGTTTTATAATTCGATAAAAATTACATGTTATTATATTTAATCTTTTCTGT